>CAJQZJ010009840.1:5244805-5277379 GCA_907164525.1 Lophiomys imhausi
GGAGGGAGGGAGGGAAGGAGGGAAGGAGGGAAGGAAGGAAGGAAGGAAGGAGGGAAGGAGGGAAGGAGGGAAGGAGGGAGGGAGGGAAGGAAGGAAGGAGGGAGGGAGGGAGGGAGGGAGGGAGGGAGGGAAGGAAGGAAGGAAGGAAGGAAGGAAGGAAGGAAGGAAGGAAGGAAGGAAGGAAGGAAGGAATTAGAACAGAAGAGTAAAAGCTCCATGCAGGCACCAGCTTGACCTCTGTACATTTATTGATCTGTGTAGACGTCCTTAGCAATGAGACCCAGCTGTCAGTTTTCATCCTAGCATCAGTTTGGGTTGTTTAGGAATACCATAGGGTCCTCTCAACCCACAACTCAACTGAATGAAACCCAGTCCCACCACTTTTAGAGCCTTGCCTGGCTACAAAAGATGGCCAGTTCAGACTCTGTATCTTCCATTACTAGGAGTCCTCGCTAGGACTGTGGGGTTGGCAGGATGGCTCAGAGGGTACAGGTACTTTACCAGAAAGTCTGATACTCTAAGTTTGATCCTTGGAACCCACATGATAAAAGGAGAAAACTTACGCCTGCAAATTGTCTTCTGACCTCAGACATACTCACACACAAACAATAAGTAAATAAATGAAAAATGAATCTAAATAAAATTGTTCTCAAATGGAAAGGAAGGAAGGAAAGAAGAAAGAAAAGGAGGGAGGAAGGGAGGAAAGAAACGAAGCTCTCACATTTATTTTCTTTGTAAGCATATAAAACTCACAGGCTGAGCCGGGCGGTGGTGGCGCACGCCTTTAATCCCAGCACTTGGGAGGCAGAGGCAGGCGGATCTTTGTGAGTTCGAGGCCAGCCTGGTCTACAAAGTGAGTCCAGGACAGCCAGGGATACACAGAGAAACCCTGTCTCGAAAAACCAAAAAAAAAAAAAAACTCACAGGCTGGCAGTTGAGCTTGGTAGTGGGGGTTTTGTTTAGAATCCATTAAGTCATGGGATCAACACCTGAATAGTGCTCAATAAGGTCAAAAATTCAAGTGACTGCACATTCTGGCAAAGGTATGAACAAAGGGGAACACTCCTCCATTTCTGGTGTGAATACTAATTTGTACAACCACTTTGGAAATCAATCTGGTGCTTTCTAAGAAAATTGGGAATAGTTCTACCTCAAGACCCAGCTATACCACTCTTGGGCATATACCCCAAATAGGTGTCACCAAATCACAAGAACATATCCTCAACTATGTCCATAGAAGCTTTGTTCATAATAGCCAGAAACTAGGACTGGAGAGATGGCTCAGCCATTAAAGGCTAGGCTCACAACCAAAAACATAATAGCCAGAAACTGGAAACAACCCAGATGTCCCTCAACTGACGAATGGATAAAAAAAAATGTGGTGCATCTACACAATGGAATACTACTCTGTTGTGTAGTATTCAGGAACAATCACTATCAGAAACAAGGATATCATGAAATTTTCAGGCAAATGGATAGAACCAGAAAATCATCCTGAGTGAGGTAATGAAGACACAAAAAAGACACACATCCACTCATAAGTGGATATTAACTAATATGTACAGAATAACCATGCTACAATCCACCCAAAGAAACTAAATAACAAGGGGGTTCAAGAGATGATGCTTTAATCTCTACAAGTAGGGGAGAAAAAAATAACATCAGAAATAGGTGGAGAGAGGAATCTGGACAGGAATCCAACATTACTTCCATCTGAGAAGCTTTATCCAGCAGATAATGGAAACAGATGCAGAGACCCACAGCCAAACATTAGTCAAAAATCAGGGAGTCTTGAGGAAAAGTTAGGGGAAGGTTTGAGGAAGATAGAGAGGTCAAGGACACCATAAGAAGACCCATATAGCCAATTAACTCAGACACAGGAGGTCTCATAGAGACTGAACCACCAAGCAAAGAACTTGCATGGTCAGGTTCTAGGCCTGCTACATGTATGAAGCTGATGGCCTACTTGGTTCTCAAGTAGATACCCTCACAATTGGAATGGGATCTGTCTCAGATTTAGATACTGTTGCCTCCCTCTGGACCCAAATTTCCTAGCAGACCTGCCTTGTCTTGCCTCAGTGGAAAAGGAGGCACTTAGTCCTGATAAGATTTGATGTGCCAGAGAGGGTTGGTACTGGTGGGGTAAATGTGGGGGAAATGGATGGATGGGTGGGACTGTGAGGAGGGGAGGGGAGGGGATGATGATTGAAATGTAAATAAACAAATAATTTTATTTTAAAAACTCTTGAATGATAAGATTCAGGGAGCTTCTGTGATGAAGAACACATCAAAGTTTTGGAAGAACAACACATAGATGCTCTGTTATTGAGGGATTTAAATGTTGAATGTATTAAAAATGAAAAGGACTGTTATGTCATCTGAGGAATTACACTGTGGTAGACACAGGTCCAGACAGCTCCTAAAAAGTGTCCTAAGAAAGAAAAGGAAGTGGGAGTTTTTGTGTACCACTGAATCATGAGGAAGTATAGATCTATGTAATAGAAGATAAACAATATACCTAATAAAAAAAAATCTCACAAGTAAAATAGCTCTTAAGAGGCTCTTAATAAGTGTCAAAAGCCTTTGGGCACACCATAATTGTTCTGTAATTCTGGCACTTTCAAATGCCCTGGGACAAAAGGCAAAGGTGGTGAAAGTCCACATGCCTGACCAACACCTTGAGATGTGCATGTGTCTGGCTTTTCTGCAGCATCTAGGTCTACTGTAAAGAGAACCTTTAATGTCACTTTATTTCAGTTTACCCCTTATTTCATCACACCTACCACAATTCCTTACCCAATTCATCTTCCCCATTTGCATGTTCCTGAGTTATATCCATTCTAGTAATCCATTAATAATAAGTAAAGCATGTTCGTGAGTTGTTAGTCACTCTAATTATCAAAGATAGGGAGGAAATTGGGGATTACATATACACACATACATGCACACATGCCTACCCAATTTATAGCCGTTGAGGTTTAAGCTCTAGTGGCGTGTCCCCTGGAACTTATAACTAGCCTCGGAAGAAATAGAAATCTTGTGTTATTGCACATTTAAACCTGTAGGGTCTACATTAACTCTGGATAGTTAGCACCAGCATTTAATTGAATTGCGGCATACAGTCTTAATACTAGAGAATTGGAAACCTGGTGGTTGGTCTGGAGGGGGAAAGTACACATTAGTGTCAGAAGTGGTGTTGAAAAAATAGAATAAGCCCATTCTTTATTTATTTATTTGTTTGTTTGTTTATTTATTTATTTATTACTTCAGGTTACATCTCCATCACAGTGACCTCTTTCCACACCTCCCAGTCCCACCCTCCCACCCTCTACCCCCTATCCCTTCCATCCCACTCCTCTGGAGTGTCCCTACATAACAGTTCCCCACCCCAGTTCAGCAGTCAAATGAGAGCCAAGAGCCTCCTCATACCCTGGGGGCCTACAAGGCAGCACCACTAGGGCAAAGTGTCTCATTGACAGGAATAAAAGTCTATGTTCATGTTCCCTTTGGTGCATTGGTTGTAGTGTAGTTATCCTGTACTATATGGCTAAAATCCGACTATAAGTGAATAGATGCCATGTGTATCCTTCTGAGTCTGGGTTAGCTCACTCAGGATGAGCTTCTCTAGTTCCATCCATTTGGCTGCAAATTGCATGATTTCGTTGTTTCTGATAGCTGAGTAGTATTCCATTGTGTAGATATACCAGAGTTTTTTAATCCATTCTTTAGTTGAGGAACATCTGGGTTGTTTCCAGTTTCTAGCTATTATAAGTAAGGCTGCTATGAACATAGATGAGGAAACTTCCTTGTGATTCGGTGAGGAATCATTTGGATGTATACCCAGAAGTGTTATGCCTGGGTTCCAAGGTAGAGCTATTCCAAGTTTTCTAAGATATCGCCAGACTGACCTCCATAGTGGTTGCACAAGCCTCTAATGGGACTTGTTATCACTCATAACCAAGAATCCTGAGCAAGTCAAGAATTCTAGTTAGAAAATATCTGTAACTCAGCCCGAGTCTACTTAAAGCAACACAACCAGAAATCAAACCAAGCCTGTGTGATTCTCAAACCCAAATGTCTCATTGTTGTGTTTTCCTGGGGCTACAGCAGAGGCTTGTAGACTCTTGGCGCTCCATGTTTCTATCACCATATCTTCTCACTGATGGTTAGAGCCTATCCACAAATGCCAAAAAGCTGGATCCTCCAATAACAGCAAACTCAGCCCCCTTCTTATCAGAATAAGATGTTCTGAGCTCCATACACTTCGGCAACTGTGAATATGCCTTCTAAATACAGCCCACAACACTGGCCTTTGCTGTGTCCTGAGGTTGAAAAAAACAATCTATTTTAAAATCCAGCATATGAGAAAAGTTGACTATTTATTTTATATGTGTGTGTATTGTTATATGCAATGTGTATATATATTGTTATATATACATATATGCATATTTCCTCTTATCACTAAAATAGACTCAAATATCTTTCTGGCAAGGACCACATCTTCAATATTTTAGAGTTTCCCTCCACCTCCAATACTATGTCTTATGCATAAGAAAACATGATGAATAGACAGTTGAAGACCTTTTTGTTGTTCTGCTTTGCTTCACTATCTGTCTCCTTCTAAATCTGTTGCTTCTAAATCTGATATTAGAAAGTCTTCTCTGAGCTTTATTTAGCTTTCTTAAGATGCATGTTTTCACAGATGTGTATCACATGCACCATGCTGATTGGCTATGAAATTAACCTTCAATATTGGCTCACCCACATTTAAAATAAAATGGCAGCTGGAAGAAGACTCAGTAGTGATGATGATCATATGCAGAGCTAGGAATAGAGCAGATTTGAGCATCTGGCGGAGGAGAGACTGAGCTGAGAGAGAAAGAGCATAGCCCTCAGTCTGGAAACGCCTGAGTTTAATGGAAAGGATGATGTTTGAGTCACTCAAAGTGAAGTTACAGAGACAGTCTGAGTGAAGAGAATGTAGTGTGCTGGAGCAGACCATTGGGAAGGAGCCCTCACTTATCATCACTTCATATGGACAAGACCAAGAAAGGTAAAGGATACATCCTTCTGGGACTCAATTTATGAACCCCAGTATATGAGGAGGCTCTTGGCCCTCATGTGACTGCTGAATTGAGGTGGGGGGCTGATGTGTGGGGACACCCCACTCTGGAGGAGTAGGATGGGAGGGTGGGACTGGGAGGGGTGGAGGGGGGCACTGTGATGGAGATGTAGCTTGAAGCAGTGAATACACATTTTAAAAAAGGAAGTTGAGAACATGATTCAGCCTTGTTAATCTTTCCAAAGTGCCCTGTGTTTTCTTCTTTGGCCGTTGAACCTGCTATTTCTCCACCAGGAATATCTTTCTCCCCCTTCCCTATTTTCTTGGCTAGTTCTGGACATTATTACATCAACCTACAAATCATGGCTCTCCTCCCCCTTACCTCCAGTGCTATACTGTCATTTACTATATAGAATACAGTGCAGCATTTCATTCTAAATCAGGGATCTGCCTCCCTTATATGTCCTACAACTTTTATAACATATGCTCATTCTGAGATTCAGCCGTCCACCAGTCCACCCAGTAAAGCCATGATAGAAAATGAAGGCAAAATTCAGAGATTTGTAGGAGGACCAGGTCCATAATATTTGGGATATCAATAACCCAAGTCTTCTAGTTCAACAGCATTGTTTTCCCTCTTTGCCAAGTGATGGGAGAGTCTGGGTGTATAGTTGGGAGGTTTACAGGCCCAAAGGACGTGGACTTCATCATAAAAAATTGTCATAGACTTTATATTAATGGTTATTTTGAGTAAAAAAGTTACTTTTATTCTACTTATTTCACTTTATGCCAAATTACATAATGGGCATATATCAGATTCTTGTATTTACATGATAATACATTGAGGGTAAAAAAAAAGATAAAGGTATCTAGGTAGGTGTAGGAATTTAAATCCAGCAACATGACTGCTCTGGGAAGGGATCACATACAAAGATCTAGGTCTGTGGAATGTAGACACACCCTTAGAAAATACCTTTAATCCCTCCGGCTGGAATACACACCTTTAATCCTGCTGGCTAGAATACAGACATGCCTTTACTACACACCTTTAATCCCAAACAATGATGTCTAATTGAGGGGCAGACAAATTGATGAAACAGAGAAAGAATGAGTCAGAGAAAGGATAGGCCCAACTTTCATGAGAATAGACAGGAAAGAGAAGCTACTTAAGAGCATCACAGAGAGAGTTCAGAGAGTTCATTGAATAGAGGAGGAGAGCACACACAGTACAGGAATACGAGGAACTCATGCCGATGGTACAGTAGAGTTCAGTTCAGTTCGCACAGTCAATACAGTACAGTTCAGTGTAGTTCAGCAGTTAGGTGCAGTTCAATTGAATGCAGTTTGGTTCGTAGAATTCAGCGGCAGTTTTCCCAAGCAATTCAGTTGGAAGCTGAGAGAAGCCAGTTTGAATCAGTCAGCTTGGAGAAGAGTTTAAGCCAGAACAGCTGAGTTGAACCAGTCAGCCAGAGTTCAGAAAGAACTAGAAAGGATAAGTTTATTCAACAGTAAGTCTTGGAAGCTGACAATATTCTAGGCCTAGGTTACCAGACAAAGGCTGGAAGTGGAAGTCTTCACGGTCAGGGCCTGCAGAAGATTAGATTGTATGGAGTCTAGAAGCTACCAGGACTAGGCCTATGGATATTTAGATAGAAACACTCTGGGCTCAGCCCAAGCCATGTATTCATAAAGATTGGGTACAACTTTCATCTCTTCCCATCATCTGAGGAAATAAAAACAAGATTCACAGATAGGAGACCCCAAAATTTTTCTTGCCTTGCTCAAAACTGTGGAGATACTCTAGTTGCTAAAGTGCTTGCCTAGCAATCAACAGGACCTAAACTTAACCTCCAGAGCACAAGAAAAGAGAAGCCAGACATAGTGACATATGTTTATAATCCCAGCACTGAGGAGACAGAGACAGATGGATCCCCAGGTCTTATTGGTAAGACAGCCTAATCAACTTGACAAGCTCCAGGCCACTGAAAGACCTGGTCTCAAAAATGAAGGTAGACAGTACCTGGGGTTGACCTTAGGATTTCATTGTCTGCCTGTCTCTGTCTCTGTCTCTGTCTCTGTCTCTCTCTCTTTCTCTCTCTCTCTCCCTCTATCTTCTATGTCTCTATCTCTCTCTGACTCTGTCTCTCTCTCTCCCTCTCTGCATGTATCTCAGTCTGTTCCTCTTTCTCTCACTCTCCCACTATCCCTCTCCAAACCACTTAGTCCTCCTACCTTAGCAGATGCAGGAGAAAATGAAAGGCAGGACATATATAAGAGGTATGCAATCATCCTCCAAATTCAGTGATGAGGATGTATCATTATTCAACATACATCTATTGAGTCTTCATGGGACCTGAGTTCTAGGAGCACAGAGTTCTTGTCTTGAAGTGTTTAAAATATTATAAGGTAAATAAATGTAAATCTCTCATTCTTTTGTTAAAATTGTTTTCCTTATGTTAATCCTCTTCCCTTTTTTATTCCAAACTTACTCTATGGAGGTGACAAATTTTTCACCTTATTTTATGATTTTCATTTTTAGGGGTTATCTAATCTATGTTTGTTTGAAAGCATGTCCCTGGTGGCTGCTTTTCTATTTGGTTCACCTCTTAAGCATCATTGCTATCATCCTCATCATGACTATTGTTCGATCATCTCCAGCAAGCTTTGTACACTGTACACTGTAGCACTGTAATATACTGCAAGTGCCTAGAACATCTTCATCTGGCAACCTGGACTCCACTTTTGTAAGATCCTAGCAATTCACTGTCTGGAACCACTTTGATATTAGTCCCTGGATTTTGGCGAATCTGGATCCCACACCTAGTTTAGAGCTGGATCTGAAATTTTCATTTTCCCTTAATAACTTTAATGCTGATGGGTAGAGAATTCCTATTTCCCAAGGCCAAGGGGCTCCAATTTTTATGAACAATGGGATACTCCTAGCTTTTCCCTCTCTGTTTTTCCCAGGTCTTGGATGACAATGAATAAAAATCCCAATCTCTCTGAGTCTGAATCTCCTCCTAGTCTGGCAGTAAAATCCCTTTATGATTCTCAGTCCAGCACCCTGGATTTTTATGATACCTAAGGGCTTCCCTTTTCTTTCTTTCAAGTGCAGGACCTTTTATTGTTTCACAGAGTATCTGTACCTTGTCATGAACAAACTGTCACAAAGTTGCTGGAAAACCCAACCAGAAATCATAGTAAAGAATTTTTATTATTGCCTTTTTAAAAAAACAGCGGGGGGTCCTTTGAGGTTCCGTAGTAACTTCCTTCAGTGAAAATGCTGTGAACTTGGAAATGTCTGCTACATACCAGTGTCCTCCTGATGCCACTGAGTCAGGAGGTGCTTTGAAGGCATCAGGGGCCTGAACCGTGTACAGATTCTTCAAAAGATCCTTTATTCTGCTTGATGGACAACACCCTCGACCATGGAATAGGAGCAAGAGTAAAGAAGGTCACAGATGCCTCAGGAAACAGAAGGAGGACTAGACAAGAAGAATAAAGTGCAAAGACAGGGACAGGATACAAGGATAATGAATGAACATGAATGCTGCCTTGTCCACAACATGGTATCAACTGACTGACAAGGAGAAGAATTGCAAATGACAGTTGAATAGGAGAGTTTGACTCAGGAGAGTTCTCCATGAATGTCTGTCTTTTTCTATATCACATTAAGACACTTCTCTGATGTTTTGTGGGGGGATTTTTCGTGGTTGTTTTGTTTTGTTTTATTTTTATGGTGGGGAGAGATTGGGTCTTACTCTATAGCCCCATTGAATTCACTAGTAGTCCAGGTTGACCTTGAAATCATAGCAATCCTCCTGTCTCAGCCTTCCAAGTTCTTAGATTAAAGAAATGTGTTACAATGCCCTACTCATATTTGTCCATGTGTGTTCATATGTGTAAATGTATGTACAATTATACATGTACATTTGTATCCATACCTGTAGAGAACAGAGAATGATACTGGGTATCTTTTTTAGACACTCTCCACCTTATTCTCTGAGACTGAAACTGCAATTTAATTAATTATTGTAGTTTTTAGTAAGTATAAACTATAAGATTAAGCCAGTGGAGCAGCCAGTGGCTTGGCAGAGGAGCGGGTGGCCTGGCCCATGTGCCTTAACCAGTTGCCTGATTTTTCCTGGGGAAAGAGCCCTGGGACCAAGGGTGGCCTACACCACCTGTGACCTAAACTCTGTTAATTAGTATAAGTTGTTATGTTAGGCCAGTAAAATTACCAGCAGCTTGGCAGGAGAGTCACCTGGGTTCAAGGGAAGTTCGGGAGTCCAGAACTGCTTGGACGAGGGCCTACAAGCTGTGCAGTCCTTTCCCCAATAATTAAATACACCAAGACCTTTTAATGTTTTAATGCTTAGTCATTAGCTGGGCAGACTCTCAATTAGCTACTCTAAGTTAACCCGGATCACCTAATCCCAAACCGCCATGTGCCTGTGATTACCTTCCATCATTCTCAAAGATGGCTATCTCCTTCTGTGTCTCCCAACAAAAAGGAAGATTCTCTGTCTAAAGCACAGGGCTCCTGTTCTAATCTCAAGAAGTCCCACCTTCCTATACTCACTCTTTCTGTCCAGCTAATTGGCCATAAGCAACTCTTATTAACCAATCAAGAGAATGCCTCAGAAGGGGCAGTAACCAGATCTCAGCATTGAAAGCAACCTATCAGAAGCAATGATATTAGACCTTCCCTCAACAGAGACAAAGTCTGTCACTGTACCTGGAGCTTCCCAATTCAGTGAGGCTTGCTGGCCAGTGAGCTCTAGGAATCGGCTGGTCTCTGCCTCCCCAGAGCTACAATTACAGATGTGCACTATTGCATCTGGATTTTACATGGGTGCTAAGGATAAAAACTCAGGTTTTCATGCTTATCTAGAAATCACTGACTGAGCCATCTCTCCCACTCTGTTTTTATTACTTTAGAATAGTTTTCAGTTTATAGTAAAGTTGAGTCTAAAATATACATTTCCCTTCTCTATTATTAATGTCTTGCTTGATGTGGCGCATTTTTTATAGATGGTGAATGAATCCTAAGATGTTATTATTGCCTAAGATCTGTGGTTTACATCCAGTTTTACTACTCATGCCATATTTCAATGAATTTTGACAAACGTATGATTGCATGTATTCTCCATTACAATGACAGTCCCATATAGAGTACCCCCACAGAAACACTCATTTTTAAAGTATACATTTCTAAACACTATTCTTTCCTCTTTGTGTAACTATTCAAGACAATTGAAAGAAGATATGTTATGGCTTGGCTATAAATGTACAGCCTAGGCTCGTGTATTCTGAACACTTGGTCCTTAGATGGTGGCACTCTTTGGGGAGTTTATAGAACCTATAGAAGACCAGCCCTGCATAAAGAAATCAGATCATTAAAGGTTGAGTCTTGAAGTGTATAGGTCATCTTTAACTTCTGTCCCAACTTTCTCTGTTTTCTGACCCATGATGATGAGAAAAGATTCTACTGCTCCAGGTCAAGTCTGTCCCACCTATTCTTTCTTCCCACCATTGCAAACTGTGTCCTCCTTAAACTGTGAGCCAAAATAAATCCTTTCTCTCCGAAGTTTCTTCAGTCAGGTTTGTGATCACAGAGATGAAAATGGTAATACAAAGTATCTGCATATCCAAGCTTGTGCCAGCATTATCACCAAAATTCAAAATATGAAAACAACTAAGTATCCACAATCCATGTTAGGATTAACAGAATGTGCTCTATGAATACATGTGATTAAATATGATATATATACACAATGGAGAAACTACTTAGCCATGTTATAACATGCACATTAAGCTAAATGGAATAAACTAGTCATAAAGTATCACATATATGAGTTCGCTTACATAAAGTACTTAGAATAGGGAAATTAATACAGACAAAAAGTAGAATAGAGATTACAAGGGCTACATTTTACTATCTAGTGGGGGAAGGGTTTCAGTTGTGAAAATGAAAAAACTCTATAGATGAATGTTGGTGATGACTAACTACAACACGAATTACTCAATGCTATAGCGCTGTGTGCTTTAGAATGATTACCTTGAGACTGGAATAATAGTTCAATCAGTACAGAGTTTGCACATAAACATGAAGACCTGAATTTGATCTTCCAGGACACAAGGGGGGGGAAATGAGAGTGATGGTACATGCTCATAACCCTAGCTCAGCTCTAGGGTGGTGGAAATGAACAGATCCCTGAGTCTCATAAGCTAGGCAGTATAGCTTATTTTTCAAATCCTTAGCCAATGGAAGGTCCTGTCTCAAAAATACAAGGTGGATGGCATCATAGGAATTACATCTGAGGTGGTCTTCTGACATAAACACACACATATATACATGTACATGCACATACACACATACAAACATATACAAACCCACCTACAAAAAATAGTTATAGTAATGAATTTTGTGTTATGTATATCATAGGTCTGATTTCCAAAAAAAAATTATTTGCTTTCTTTTTAAATTCCAGTTAGCTTATATGTAATAATTATTCATATGTGATATTTCAACATACACATTGCCCAATAATCAAGTCAAGGTATTTAACACATCTGCCACCTCATTTATTTATCAGTTCTTTGTGGTAAGAAAGAAGCATATTAGTTCTCACAGAGGCTTTATAAGATAACCACCATGGTCAGCTTATGGAGACATTTACTTATCTATAGCCTCTGGTGTTACCTGGTATGACCAACTCTGCCAGCAGGTGCACACTTCACAAAATCAAAGTCATACCAGGCTGTGCCAGTCTACAGCACGAAATGAAACAAGCAGTCCCCATTCCTATAAGAAACTGCAGAGGAGAATGGTAGAGACTATATGCCACTGTAGCCATCGCCAAGAGAGCAAGAAGCATTCCTCTCCTGGTCCTTGGACCACTCAGGGTTAAGAAATTTGGTTGGAATGACCACTTTCTTCTCTAACAGCCTACAGTCCTACCCAACTTTGGCTTGAATGCACAATCAGCTCTTGGCATTCTTCATTGGTGATAGAACAAAGACAACACTATTCTCCCACACATTTGAGTTTGGGGCTTTGACAATTGGAACCCAACTGGAGACATTTTTATCTCATTGCACATTCCTCCCTCCACCCTCAATCACATTCTCACTCTGTTCCTGCCAACTCATAATGACATTGCCGTCCTGTTCCACTTGTCCTGCCTGCCTTCCCTCCCTCTCCCACTCCTCCAACACACAGGTGGAAATTAAAAGCCAGGTTTGGCAATTCTGGAAGTCATATACTGAAGCTGGAAATAAATTGAAATGAGCAAGCTGCAGCAACATAACAGGGCCCTGTGCCCAAGGCCTGACAAGCCACCCACACCAGTTCTGCCTACTCCCAACAATGTGTTATGATTGCATAGCTGAGTCACCTAGCCCAAATGATAGTAATTCAGCTCAATCATGTCAAAAATCAAAATTGTGCAGCCATCTGGCCACAGGATTACTCACCTATTAGGACACCCATTGACTTACTTCTGGCATGAAAGGTCACAGAAGGTAGGTGGTTAAATGAGAAGTGATGGGTAGAGGGATGGCACTAAGTGGCTATGGGCCATGGGGTCTACAGCATTGTCTGTCCTTTATTTTGGAAATAAGCATGGAAGCTGATGTAGTGAGTCATAAGAAAGGCTCAGGGTAGATCTCCCTCCCCTTCTGGTGTCTGTGTTCACTTTGTGGCTCTCTCCATTTCAAAATCATCTCCCGCCAAAATGACCACTTTCTGCCAATGCTCTCAGGGAGAAAAAGGCAACAACAATGAAACAGAACAAAAGGCAATATTTAAAGATGACAGTTTTACAAGAAATCTGCACTTTCATAAATTACTATTTAGAAGGTAAATTAATACGGTTTGAGGAAAGTGTGTTGGCAATAATGCATCAAGATTTTTTAAATTGTTCAAATTCTTTCCCTATCTAAATCTGTATAATTCATCTTCTAAATCTGTGCCCTAAGAAAATAATCAGAAATAGCACAAAAATATTAATATTACAAGAATGTTTACTTCAACCTTATTTATAATAAGAAAAAATAGAAATAAAAAGAATAAATGGAGAAAGAAGGGAGAGGAATTCAAATATCCTACAAAGAAATGGCTAAGTGAATTACAGCCACACATCCAACTTACTAGAAGACAACCATTAAAAACCATACCTTCAAAGGAAATTTATTGGCATGGGGAATTGTTCATGACTTTGCAGCATATGCAGAGTAGGCCATAAAACTTCATATATAATGTGAATTGCATTATGCTGAATCATATAGAAAATTGCTTTTTTAATAGGATTAGATGGTTGAGTGTTAGATATCTCCTGTGATACAAGTCAAGAAAGAAAAATAGTTATTATGAACAGAAAAATGAAAAAATTTTATGATCTATTCTGTTGATTTTTAGTTTTCTTTTGTTTGTTTTTTCTTAAACTCCATTTTTAATTTCAATGATCTATAGTAGGCCTTTTGCACTTCGGGGGTAGGGTTTTTTTTTTCAGTGAAAAGTTCCAGAGACCATGATAAATCAGTTCCAGAAAATGATGTGCTAGAGCAAATGTTTAAACCGCTCACTGGAGCATCCTACATATATCCATCCCAACTCTCCTTTGTCAGAGTGGTTGACATCACATCAGGTTTGGAGCTTGATAGCAGACATGGAGTGAATACTCACTTTATAGTAAGTACAGAACTTTGCAGATGCTACAAATATGAGCCTATTCTTCTCATCACACTGACACAGAGGTCTGAGGATTTGGCTAGTCCAGGACCAGTCCTGTCCAGCTCCAGAATGTCTCTGAAGCCTTGCTTTGGCAACAATAAGATATAACCTTCAATTATCTGACTCTTTCTCGGAATTTCCAGATTCTGAGATTCTGTCCACCAAGCTATCTGTGACTCAAATGGCTTCTGTGATTTTTCCCCCCACCAGAAAAATTCTTGGGATGTATAGGTCCATGTTGGTGCATATTTCATTATCACTTAATACATTAACATTTCTAAATAGGAGAGGATGTGCCTAAGACAATTTCAGGTTTCACATGCTGTTGACAAACTGTGTTCAGAAACTATGATGCCAAGAGAGAAGCCGTGTCTGTATGGATTCCTCTCCCGAAGAGGCTCCTGTGTCAACTGTCAGCATCTGACTCTATACTCATACTACCATGTTCCTTCTTGGAATTTCCACATTACTTATTAATATTGATAACAGCATCTGCTTAGTGCTTGACATACATTATATCATCCAACTCTCCCAGGAACCTCCTACACCACTTAACACAGAAACTTGTCATATTCTTAGCACTTGACATCTTCAGAACCATCTCTCCCTTCTAAGGGAGAATACTGGAACACTATTTCCCTCACTCATTCTTGGCCAATCAGGTGCACTCAAAAATCTTTTCTTGGAATCCAGTGACTCAAAACATTAAGCATCTTATGAAATCACTCTACAGTGTCATCGGGGACATCTACATCCAACAAGAGGATTCCTAGAAAGTCTCCAGCAGGGTAAGCTGCAGCAACAGTCCCGTGGAGCAGTTCAGACCTCACACTGGCCTGCAAACCTGCAAATTTGACATCAAGGCCCACCTAGAAAGCTGGTACAGCCAGATTCCTATCTCAAACTGCTAAATTTAACATCCAGAATAAGTTTCTGTGAGTCTCAAGAATTTTAATACCTCTTTCAGATTTTAAGGTAAAATTATTGCCACATATAGCATACTACCAACATCGCCCTTTGAAGACTCTAGCGTGATGGGTGTCTTGCCCAGGATCACATAATTATTCCCTGGGCCCCAGAACAAAACTTTTATTTTAAGATGTTGCTGTAGTTTACCACACCACACCTAAATCTCTCCTCCATCATGAATATTACCCATATCATCACCTCCAATATGAATACTATATACACTACCACCTCCATCCCTCCTCCATCGTGAATATTACCCACACCAACATCTACATCATATTAATCACACCACCATCTCCATTTCACTTCCATCATGAACATTATCTACATCACCACCTCCATCCCACCTCCATCATGAATATTATTGGAAGCTACTTCTGAGCTTCAGAAGCTTCAGCTTCTTTCTCCAGTGAGTACAAGTGGTTACTTGTGAGAGAACCCAGACTCAATCCCTGGGCAACTCAATTCCAGACTCCACCTTCTGTCAGTAGATATTCTAAGTCCTCACTCAGGACACACACCTCAGCATTCCCTGGACTCAATCCTGCCTTTTTCTATGAGATGGATGATGGCCTTCCCTTGAGCCTCATCACATCCTGCCCCTGTATTTTCTCCGACCTAGAATAGACTTCCCATTCTTCTGATTTCTCATTCAAATTCTACCTCTTTTAGATCCTCAAATTAAGTCTCACCCATTCCCTGAGGTCATTTTCTCACTGAATTGACTGACATGACCAAGCAATCTTTCTGAACTCCTATGAATTCACATCTTTTCTGAACTATTAATTTAAGGACATCATCCTGAGCTACCTGACGTTGTTACTAATTCTGTCACATCTTCGCAATTGCAATGACAACCTTTGGCAGACAGATGCTCCCTCACATATTTAGCATCAAGCCAAGTGCTGTACATACAGCAAGCACTAGAGACATATTTATGAACAAACATTTGAATATGAAAACAGTCAGTTTACCCTAATTAACAATATGAACCATGTGACATCTTATCTTAACACTGTTTGTTTAATTCTGTCTCATTTCTCCAGATATGTAGCTGTTTAAGAGGAAATTCCGTAATACTGTCATACCTTTGTCAAGTGTGGCAATTCCATGGGAACCCAGCTTCCATCCACAGGCTAAATGGTATAAATTGATCTCCCATACTGGAAGGTTCTAGAATCCCCAAAGTGCTTAGGAAAGACTCTGGGCCTTCAGGTCCAGCTCCACAGCCTCTATATATATATATATATTTCCTACCTTCTCATTAAGAGCAGCAATATGCAGTCCTGCTGTGCCCAGCATCTGTTTCTTTGACACCCTGAATTGCACGGCAGAGTCATCTGGTTTTGGTTTAACATCCTTCCAACCTCAGATTCTCCCATTCTCCATTTTTCCACCTTCATCATGCCCATCTCTACATACATAGTTCTCCTGGCATGTTCAAACCAGGTCCCCAGTGTGATGGGATCAGGAGATGGGACTTAAGGAATTGATTGGGCCATGAAGGTGAAGCTCTAGTCATAGATTAATGCTCTTTTATAAAAAGACACCAGAGAGGAGTGGTGTGTGTGTTTGGGTGTGTGTGTGTTCCTCCCTCCCCTGTAAGGACACAGCAAAAAGACAGAAAGAAGACTAGAGAACCCTCAATAGAGTGGCTGTGATCCTTGACACCCAACCTACAGAACAATTAGGAATAAATTTCTCTTATTTAAGCCACCTAGTCTGTGATAGTCTGTTACAACTGCCTGCACTAAGACATACACATTCATACTTTTCAGAATGTTTTCCCACATCTTAGTAGCATTGCTTCCTCCAATTTTCTTGGAGGAAGTATGTACCATTATATGCCCCTACTCTCATTCATAAACCTTTCCCCACTAAGCACCTTCCACCTTGAGCTTATCTGTAACATTCTTATAGCCAATAGGAGATGATCAGCCTCTTGAACAGGACTTTTTTCCACTTCACTCTTTCTTCCTCTTCTGGTGTGGAATATAGATCTGAGACCTGCAAGTGAAACAACCATTCTTGAATCATGAGGCAACAAGTACAGTACTGAAGATAATGATAGAGACATGAAAGAAAAATCCCAGACTCCTAAAAGCTACTGTTATTAGGCTAGATGTCCTACCCAAGACTTCTCATGGTATGAGACAGTGCAGACTGTTCATTATAGGCTAGTCCAAGGATTGACTGGAATTTTGAGATATTCACATCCTTGTTCCATACAAAAATCATCCCAAATAAGACACCTACAAGGCAGTGCTCATTGTGTCTACCCTTAAGAGACCATCACACAGTGCTATAGTCTATGGTGATTTATATACCTATCACGTTCCATTTTTCCACAGCTTCAAGTTTTCTGGGGACAGAGCCCATCTGTCTTGAATTTCAGGATCTCCTCCATTACTGAGACAAGCCTGTTAACAAAGCAGGAATGCTGTGTTATACCTGTCTGCTGATCTGAGGGGAACTGTGTCCTTTCTTTCTGGCTCAATCTCTTAGCCAGTATCTCCTAATTAGAGAGAGGAATCTGCCAGCTCTCTCATCTCTGTGTACAGAAGAAAGCCGTATCTTCCAGGCAATCTTCATCACATCATGTATATCTATCCCTGCTGCAAATCCGTTATTTACATATTAAAGTGATTATTAGAGAAGAGAATTCACTGATGCAAATTTGACATTCAGATGTGAACCACTCCTAAATAAGGTCAACTGTGATGAGGACACATGTTAGTCTCCAATTAGACTCTCTTAATGTCTAAATAATGCTAATGTAAGGCATCTGCAACCCTATCTAGACTCATAAACAAAGATGCTGATGAGAGCCAACCTGCTCCAGTGTATCTCCCATCACCCTATCACAGCTCTTGACTCTCAGAATAGAGGCTAATCAACCTGGGGGTTGTTCTGTCTGGTCAGTGAGTGGACAAAGCAGCTGTGTTAATCCTTTCTATTACTAAAATGGAATAGCACACACTGAGTTTTATAACAGAGAGGAGTGTATTTAGCTTATGGTTCTGGAGGATAGAAAAGCCAACGTGGCACAAGTGTGAAGTGAGATACTTGCATAGAATCCTGGCACAGTAGAGGTATGAAGCAGAGTGAGGGAACTTTGTGCCATCCTCTTCTCATGAGGTTGCAAATCCCATCATCAGGACTCTATCTTTATGCCTTTATTGCTAATTTTTAATTGTCAATTTTTCATTTAAAATTTACACCTACTTATAATTTTCATCAAAAAATGCATATGGGGATACTGAGAAATAGCACAGAGGGTAAAGTACTTACCAAATAAGCATCAAGACATGAGTTAGGATCCCCAGCACCAATGTAAATGAAAGACACAGTAGAGCATATCTGCAATTCCAGCACTGGAGAGGCACATTCCTGGAGGTTACCAGCCAGCCAATCTCAATAAATTGATGTACTCAGGGTCACTGTACTCATCTCAGAATGTAAGGAGAGCAACTAAGGAAGACACCTGATGTCTATCTTTGGCTTCCACACATACTAATATACATGTGCCCATGTACTCACATGCACATGGGCATGTATATATATGTACCCACATACAAAATGTACATATATCCACACACAAAAAAATGCTTATAGGGACTGGGCTTCCAGAACATTCATCTTTGGGGGCACATACAAACCACAGCCTGTCAGTACAGAATGCTCCAGAGTCAGGAACTATTCAGAGATATTCTTATTGATGCCTCAACTGAACTATTCCCAGATGAACATGGAACTGTAGAAAGCCTTGGGGCTTCATCAAGCACATTTTCTGGAAAAGTCCACTTGAATAAGAGATTTCTCCTAAAACTCATATTTTGCCTGATAATCACTTACAGCACTATTTAATATTAAAACGTGCATATGCAAAGCTTACATTTCAAATAAAACATCAAAATTCTAAGAGATCTTGCTTGAGGCCTAGAGAACTGGGTTCTTCAAAATGCCTTTGATGGAAAAGTCAAAGTTCGGGCACTGAGCATTATATCTGAGTAGTAGGTGCATGAGATTAGTCACTGTGGAGTGAATGTGAGGTCCCGTAGCCAACTGTGAAACATAGACAGTGTCTGAATTTCCACTGCAAACACTGAAACTGGTCACCACAAAAAAACAGCTCACATGTACTCCACAAAATTGTAAAAACTAAATGAAATGAACAATTTTCTTGATAGATTCCACCTACCAAGGTTAAATGAAGAACAGGTAAACAAATTAAACAGTCCTATAACCTTTAAGGAAATAGAAGTCATTAGAAGTCTTCCAACAAAAAAAGCCCAGGGCCAGATGGTTTCAGCACAGAATTCTACCAGACATTCAAAGAAGAGCTAACACCAATATTCTTCAAACTCTTCCACAACATAGAAACAGAAGGAATACTGCCAAACACATTCTATGAGGACACAGTCATCCTGATACCTAAACCTCACAAAGACCCAACAGAGAAAGAAAATTTCAGACCAATTTTCCTTATGAACATGGATGCAAAAATACTTAATAAAATACATGCAAACCCGATCCAAGATCACATCAAAAGTATCATACACCATGATCAAGTTAGGCTTCATCCCAGGCATGTAGGGGTGGTTCAACATTAGAAAATCCATCAATGGGATAATAGAAAATCTTGTTATTTAGGGGAAGAGATTACAAGCTGTTAAATGGTCTTATTAAATAGGTTTTTGAGGTTAGACCCAAGGACTTCTCTCTTTTTCTTTTCTGTATCCTTCTTTCTCTCCTAGGAGTGAACAGACTTGAGGAAAAAAATGGGACATAGCCATAATATAGGAAAGATCAAGAAAAAAGGACATATTGAATATGATAAAAAAATTATATATTGTATATATGTATATATTTGTATATTGATAAAAAATTAATATTATATTTGGCTAAATTGGTATTGATCTTTGTATATTAATGCAAAATTAAGATTGTATTGGGTACATCGGTATTGATCTTTGTATATTGACACAAAATTAAGGGTAACGCTTTTTAAAGGTATTGTACCTAGTAATGCTTAAAAATGAAATGTGAAGTTTCGGCCTTTTGCTACCAACTGTTATAAACTGTTTAGGATAATTAAGAAATGCAAACTAATAGTCATTCAAGCTTGTCATTTTGTTAGGTACTATGACAATCAATCACAGTTACTTTCTAAGCTAATCAGAAATCAAGTTGCTAAGAGACAAGCAACATTTGCTTATCTAAATATAAGACATAGGGCATATTCAAAAACCTCAAGAGATCTGCAGAATATGGCATTCAAAGATATTTTCTTAACTTAAGATTTTTTGATATTGAGACATGTCAGCTCCTGACAGCACTCCCTATTCTACTCCAAGTAGAAGATGAGCATCGAAGAATCTCCAGTGGGAGATGGTTGAATTAGTGGCAAGCCTATCTCTTGGCAAGAAAAACCCCTTGCTTCAACTGTAGACAGAATGCTGTCCAAAAAGGACAAAACTTGGAAGCAGATAAGTCGACAGCCTAGCTCTGCCAAGACAGGGTAGGCAAGTCCTTCATAATTCCTGCTCTACAATCAATGTCTGTCAGAGAAATGGGGACAAATGGCTGAAGATTGATGCTGTAATGTATGGAGAGAAAATGGGAACTGTCCAGGCAGCCAGTTGTTTGTCATTTCTTAGTTTTGGAAGCTGCAGGCCCTGCACTTCCTATATAATCAGATATATTTATCCCTCCCAGGTCTCTGAGGTCTCTGAGTCAGTTGAAGAATAGATAGCTAGAGTCTCATAGTTAAATTTTGAGTTGATTAGGAACCAAGAGGGTGTTCTGGATCTAAGAAGATGTTTTCAAAATTGTGAGGCAAGTTAGTATGAAAGCAGCATTAGATACAGAACTTTAAACTCATGGAGATGGTTAGATAGTAGAATGTTAAAGTCAGGTGCCAAGTATATATGGACTTGACATTGGGAATGTATGCTAAGCCATATAACTCTCATAATTGTGGCCTATTTGTTTCTGTTGTTTTGTATTGTATCTATTGTTATAAGAGAAAGAATCATTTGTTGGACTGAAAGGGGGAGCTGTTGGGGGGAAAAAGATATACCTTAAACTTAAAAAAAAAAAAACAAAAAAACAAAAAAAAAAAACAAAAGAAAATTGTGACAGGTCATATTAACGAATTAACAGCCAAACTGGGTGAATTGGAAAAAAAAGAAACAAATACCCCCAAAAGGAGCAGAAGGCAGGAGATCATCAAAATTAGGGCTGAAATGAACAACTTGGAAACAAAAAGAATTATACAAAGAATCAATGAAACCAAGAGTTGGTTCTTTGAGAAAATCAACAAAATAGACAGACCCTTAGCCAAATTAAGTAAAAGACAGAGGGAAAAAACCCAAATCAACAAAATCAGAAATGAAAAGGGAGAAATAACAACAGATATTGAGGAAATCCAGAAAATATTTAGATCCTACTTTAAAAATCTATATTCCACCAAATTTGAGAACTTAAGCGAAATGGACAATTTTCTCGATAGAGTCCACCTACTGAAGCTAAATCAAGATCAGAATAACAGACTAAACAGCCATAACTTGTAAGGAAATAGAAACAGTCATTAAAAATGATGACGGCGACCTACACTGACGCATTTTGAACGCGGGGGAAAAAAGAGCCATAAAAAACACAGAGTTATTGGGCACTGTGCAAAAACCGGAGGGGCTAGACCCCCCCCCCCCGGGAACACTCAGAGCTCCCAAGGGACTGTTAAAAGTCCCAGGGTAAGGCTCTCCCCCCATCTCTCGCAGACATGGAAGCCACTAAACCCAGGATTTGGGAACTCCCATTTGGAGAGGCACCTGGTAAGATCGACCCCAACTCACAGCAGGCAGAATCAGAGGCCACTTGGCGATAGATCACTAGCCTACTGGGCTCCCCACACCTCAGGAAGAACTTATACTCACTTAAAAAACTTTGCGAGATAGTGGAAGCCTTAGCAAGGAACAAACAGGGAGCTCAGCGGGTGGTCCACAGCCGCTAGTGAAGCGGAGGGCGGAGGTTCCAAGAGAGGGCTGGAAGCCAGGAACTCAAAGGCGGGTGGGAGGGGACGAATCCCGCGCACATACGGCAGCGCAGCTGGGGAGGGAGCCTGGCTGGCAGGGCCAAATCGCGCGAACCCATGGCAGGACAACTGGGGAGAGAGCCAGGTGCGGGCGGGGCCAGGGATCCGCGCACCCACGGCTGAGCTGCTGGGGCGAGAGGACCACTCAGGCGGCCGGAGGATCCGGGGCTCGGTGCACCCATAGCCGAGCAGCCAGGGAGGGAGACCCGCGGCTGCGCAGACAGGGAGGGAATCAGGCACAGAGGCCAGGCCTGTGGTGAGAAGCCTAGTGATAAACCAGAAATCGGGACCATAGCTGTATTCTGGAAAATCCAGACATATTAGGTGTGGAGCCAGACCCTGTCAGCCTCCATGACGACAAACAAAGCCACAGAATCTGTGCCTGGGCAAACAGGTCCATACCATCAGAACCATTACAGGCTGATAACTCAGAGAGCAACATAGAGAAGTCTGAATTGGGAGCAGTGAAACAATCCCGGTCCATTACTCACAACCTGGGAATAGGCTGCACCAGCTCATAGTGCCTCAGGCGATTAAAACCACAGTGACCCTGAAATCCCCCTATAAACAATGACAGATAGCCAAGTAACTCGTCCCCTGCACCAAATCATCCACTGTGGATCCAAGCACAGAAAACAACAAGAACAGACAGCTAAATGCATCCAATGGCCAAAGGTCCAAAAAAACTAGAAATCAAGGAAATATGACTCCAACAAAGCAGAATTATCCTAGCTCATCCAATTCGGATGACCTCACACCAACAGAAAAAAATGAAAACGTTGACAATTCTGCATTATGGAAAGTGATAGAGTCCCTGCAAGAAGAACTTAAATCTATGAAGGAATTCAAGGAAGCCACAATTCTACAAGTCAAAATAAAGAACAACACCATTAAAGAGCTCCAAGCCAAGGTGACAGAGCTTGAACAGGAAAAGGACAAAGCCATGAAAGATTTTCATACAAAAACAAGCAAGCTGGAGAAGGAAATGTACAAAACGAACAAAACAATACAAGACATGAAAATAGAAATAGAAACAATAAAGAAAACACAGTCAGAGTTAAAAGAGGAAGTGGAGAACCAAGGGAAGGGAACAGGAACTACGGATGTGAGTATCAACAATAGGATGCAAGAGATGGAAGACAGGATCTCAGGCATGGAAGATTCGGTGGAAGAAATCAGTACAACATCCAAAGAAAATGAGAAGGCTAAAAAATCTCTCACCCACAACATCCAAGAAATCAAGGACTCAATGAAAAGACGGAACCTAAGAATTATAGGTATAGAGGAAAGAGAGGACTCCCGACTCCAAGGTCCAGGAAATATCTTCAACAAAATCATAGAGGAAAACTTCCCAAACCTAAAGAAAGAGATGCCAATAAAAATCCAAGAGGCTTACAGAACACCAAACAGATTAGATCAGAAAAGAAACTCCTCTCGCCACATAATAATTGAAACACCAAATGTACAGAACAAAGAAAGAATATTAAAAGCTGTAAGAGAAAAAGGTCAAGTCACATACAATGGCAGACCCATCAGAATTACACCTGACTTCTCCTCAGAAACTTTAAAAGCTAGAAGGGCCTGGTCAGATATACTACAAGTCCTGAGAGATCATAGGTGCCCAGCCAGACTACTTTACCCAGCAAAACTCTCTATCAACATAGATGGAGAAAACAAGATATTCCATGACAAAATCAAATTTAAACAATATCTACCCACAAATCCAGCCTTACAGAAAATCCTAGAGAGAAAATCCCAACCCAGAGAAGAAAACTCCACCCAAGAAAACAAAGGGAATAGAAAACCCCTCAGCAACTAAAACAAAAGAGGCACAGGACCACCACCTATACCAAACTAATGGGAAATAACAACCCCAGGTCACTAATATCCATCAACATCAATAGACTCAACTCCCCAATAAAAAGACATAGGTTTACAGAGTGGATCCGCAAGCAAGACCCTTCCTTATGCTGTATACAAGAGACACATCTAACTACAAAAGATAGACACTGCCTCAGAGTAAAGTGCTGGGAAAAGGTTTTCCAAGCAAATGGACCCAGGAAGCAAGCTGGAGTAGCCATCCTAATATCAAACAAAACAGACTTCCAACTGAAGTTAATGAAGAAAGACAAAGAAGGGCACTATATACTCATTAAAGGGAATATTCATCAAGAGGAAATCTCAATACTGAACATCTATGCCCCAAATACAAAGGCACCTACTTTCGTAAAAGAAACACTTCTAAAACTTAAAGCGCACGTCGATCACAACACATTAGCAGTGGGAGACTTCAACACCCCACTCACAACAATGGACAGATCATCAAGACAGAAGACAAACAGAGAAATATTGAGTCAAACAGAGATCATGAAACAAATGGACCTAACAGATATCTACAGAACGTTTCACCCAAACACAAAGGAATACACCTTTTTCTCAGCACCCCACGGAATCTTCTCCAAAATCGACCACATAGTTGGTCACAAGGATAGTCTCAATAGATACAAGAAAATTGAAATAACACCTTGTATCTTATTAGACCACCACGGAATAAAGCTGGTCTTCAACAGCAAAAGAATCAACAGAAAGCCTACACACACATGGAAATTGAACAGCTCCTTACTGGATGAACACTGGGTCAGGGAAGAAATAAAGAAGGAAATCAAAGACTTCTTAAAATCCAACGACAATGAAGACACAACATACCCAAACCTATGGGATACATTGAAAGCTGTGCTACGAGGAAAGTTCATAGCACTAAGTGCTTTCAAAAAGAAAATTGTGACAGCTCATATTAGTGAACTAACAGCTAAGCTGGGTGAATTGGAAAAAAAAGAAACAAACACCCCCAAGAAGGGCAGAAGGCAGGAAATCATCAAACTTAGGGCTGAAATCAACAATTTAGAATCAAAAAGAACTATACAAAGAATCAATGAAACCAAGAGTTGGTTCTTTGAGAAAATCAACAAAATAGACAGACCCCTAGCCAAATTAACTAAAAGGCAAAGGGAAAGAACCCAAATCAACAAAATCAGAAATGAAAAGGGAGAAATAACAACAGACATTGAGGAGATTCAGAAAATATTCAGCATTACTTTAAAAATCTATATTCCACTAAATTTGAAAACCTAAGCGAAATGGACAATTTCCTCGATAAATTCCACCTACCAAAACTAAATCAAAATCAGATTAACAGCTTAAACAGCCCAATAACACCCAAGGAAATAGAAACAGTCATTAATAATCTCCCAACCAAAAAAAGCCCAGGGCCAGATGGCTTTAGCACGGAATTCTACCGGACCTTCAAAGAGGAACTAACACCATTACTTTTCAAACTCTTCCACCACATAGAAACAGAAAGAACACTGCCAAACTCATTCTATGAGGCCACTGTCATTCTGATTCCTAAACCACACAAAGACCCAACAAAGAGAGAGAACTTCAGACCAATCTCCCTCATGAACATAGATGCAAAAATACTTAATAAAATACTAGCAAACCGAATTCAAGAACACATCAAAAGTATCATACACCATGATCAAGTAGGCGTCATCCCTGGAATGCAGGGATGGTACAAAATACGAAAGTCTATCAATGTAATTCACTACATAAACAAGATGAAAGAAAAAAACCACATGATAATCTCGCTAGATGCAGAAAAAGCATTTGACAAAATCCAACACCACTTCATGCTAAAAGTTCTGGAGAGAACGGGCATACAAGGACCATACCTAGAAATAATAAAGGCAATATACAGCAAGCCAGTAGTCAACATCAAATTAAATGGAGAGAAGCTTGAAGCATTTCCTCTAAACTCAGAGACAAGACAAGGATGTCCACTTTCATCATATCTCTTCAATATAGTACTTGAAGTCCTTGCTAGAGCAATAAGACAACTAAAGGAGATCAAAGGGATAAAAATTGGAAATGAAGAAGTCAAATTATCCCTATTCGCAGATAATATGTTAGTATACATAAGCGACCCCAAAAACTCCACCAAAGAACTCTTACAGCTGATAAACAACTTCAGCAAGGTGGCTGGATACAAAATTAACTCAAAAAAATCAGAAGCCCTTCTTTATACAACAAATATACTGAGAAAGAAATAAGGGAAACAACCCCCTTCACAATAGCCACAAACAACATAAAATACCTGGGGGTAACTCTAACCATGCATGTAAAGGACCTATATAACAAGAACTTCAAGCCCCTGAAGAAAGAAATGGAAGAGGCCTTTAGAAGATGGAAAGATCTCCCATGCTCATGGATAGGTAAGATCAACATAATAAAAATGGCTATCCTACCAAAAGCAATATAAAGATTTAATGCAATTCCTATCAAAATACCAACACAATTCTTTATAGACCTGGAAAAAGCTATTCTCAACTTCATATGGAACAACAAAAAGCCCAGAATAGCTAAATCAATCCTGTACAATGAAAAAACATCTGGAGGTATCACCATCCCAGATTTCAAGCTGTACTACAGAGCAACAGTAATAAAAACAGCATGGTACTGGTATAGAAACAGACCAGTGGATCAATGGAATCGAATTGAAGACCCAAACATGGACCCACACACCTATGGCCAACTAATCTTTGACAAAGAAGCCAAAACCGCACAATAGAAGAAGGACAGCATCTTCAACAAATGGTGCTGGTCCAACTGGATGTCCACTTGCAAAAGAATGAAATTAGACCCATACCTATCACCTTGTACCAAACTTAATTCCAAGTGGATCAAAGACCTTAACATAAAGCCAGCCACACTAAATATACTAGTAGAAAAAATAGGAGAAACCCTCGAACTCATTGGCACAGGTGACAACTTCCTGAACAGAACACCAACAGCTCAGGACCTGAGATCAACAATCAATAAATGGGACCTCATGAAACTGAAAAGCTTCTGTAAGGCAAAGGACACTGTCATTCGAACAAAACGGCAACCAACAGACTGGGAGAAAATCTTCACCAACCCCACATCTGATAGAGGGCTATTATCTAAAATCTACAAAGAACTCAAGAAACTAAATGCCAAGAAACCAAATAATCAAATCAAAAAATGGGAGATGGGGCTAAATAGAGAATTCACAAAGGAGGAATCCCTAAGGGCTGAGAGACACCTGAAGAAATGTTCAACATCCTTAATCATCAGAGAAATGCAACTCAAGACCACCCTGAGATTCCACCTAACACCTGTTAGAATGGCTAAGATAAAGAGCTCAAATGATAGCGCATGCTGGCGAGGGTTTGGAGAAAGGGGAACTCTACTCCATTGCTGGTGGGAGTGCAGGCTTGTGCAACCACTATGGAGGTCTGTCTGGCGATATCTTAGAAATCTAGGAATAACCTTGCCTCAGGACCCAGCCATACCACTTCTGGGTATACACCCAAAGGACCTCTCACGGAGACATAGGGAAGTCTCCTCATCCATGTTCATAGCAGCCTTATTTGTAATAGCTAGAAATTGGAAACAACCCAGATGTCCCTCAACTGAAGAATGGATTAAAAATTTGTGGTACATCTATACAATGGAATATTACTCAGATATAAGAAACAATGAAATCATCCAATTTGCAACCAAATGGATGGATCTACAGAAGCTCATCCTGAGTGAGCTAACCCAGTCTCAGAAGGATGCACATGGCATCTATTCACTTATAGTAGGATTTTAGCCATATAGTACAGGATATCTGTACTACAACCAACACATCAAAAGGAACATGGACATAATTTTTTTTATCTTTTTCTTTTTCCTTCTTTTTTTCTTTTTTCTTTTTCCTTTTCCCTTCTCTTTTTCCTCTCTTTTTTTGTTGATATTCTTTGTTTTTATGGGTTTGTGTGTTTGTTGGTCTTTTTTTTAGTATTCCCCCAGTAGCAAGGAGACAACTTTCACTGGCAGTATTGCCTCGTAGGCCCCCGGTGAATGAAGAGGCTCTTGGCCCTCATATGACTCCTGATCTGTGGTGAGAGACTGTTAGGCAGGGACACTCCACCCCAGAGGAACAAGACGGAAGGGTCAGGGGTTAGACCATGGGAGGGTGGGGCTGGGAAGTGTGAAAAGAGGGCAATATGATAAGGATGTAACCTGAAGCAACAAACAAATAAATTTATTAACTAAAAAAAAAAAAAAAGGGCAGGTGGCAGGGCTGAAACACTGTGAATGGAGTAGAGGATACAGCCGTTCGGCCTGGTTTTGCAGACCTCCAGGTGTCGAAAAGACGTGGAGCTAAGGTAAAATACAAGAGAATTGTGGTGTTGGCCCATGCCTTTGACTTCAGCGGAGACGGGGGGAGCACCATAGAGTTGGTGGTCTTATGTATTCTGGAGTCATACGGAGCGGGGTGGTGAAGGTGCATACTCTTGGTCCCACCATTCAAGAAGAGTACACCCTTGGTCCCAGTTCCCAGCACACTGGAGACAGAAACAGGCAGATCCCGGAGCTCAGGGTCAGCCTGATGCAGGGCAAACTCTAAGTAGAGAAAGACTTTGATCCAGGAGTGGTGGAACACATCTTTGATCCCTTCAGATGGGAAACACAGGTCTCTGATCCCAATAATTAGAGTTCGGAGACGCACACATGGGATTTGGAGGGACCTAGGTTTGGAGGCTACTTACAAAAGGTCTTCTCGATGCAGGCAGATTGTCCTTTGGGATCTCAAAATATATACACTGGAGCTGGTTTAGCTCCAAGGTGACAGAATGATTTCTTCTTTAACCCGGATTGAAAGATAACACTTTGTATGTTGTCGGAAGGCCAAATTTGCTTCAGGAGAAGTAGTACCTAGCCCCCCCCCACCCAAAAAAAAGAGGGCAATTGTCCCAGGGTTGGGATTGGGGCAGGGCTCTGTTCTTATCTTTCCAGGAGAACTGAAGGAACCATTAGGGGAGCCTGGGGACAGCTGGACAGCGGAACCTCAGCAGAGAGCAGAATCAGGCACCAAGGAGGACGAGTTACCCAGTTGATTCTGCCTGGCAGACTTCCCCAATAGCTGTCTCCATCGGGGGCCTGCAACCACCAAGGCAATCCAATGTCGCTGGGACCGTTCAGCTCTACACAATGCCCTGGTCGGAACCTCAGTGAAGCCTGCAAGATCAGCTTCTGCCTACAAACCCCTTAGGTCATCTAAACAGCTGAGAACAGAAGGACTGAACATAAAAGGAGTGTACTAACATTTTTAACCATTTTTTCCATTTGGGTTCGGGCCCCAAATAGGTCTACTATGACCCAAATCAGCAGGAAGTCATTTTAAGAGAGCGACGTCCCATGCCCAGAGGGTGGGGAAGGTGTTTCTCTGCCCTTCTTTTTGGTTATTTAAAGGATAACTGAAACCTCCGATATTTAGGGGAAGAGATTACAAGCTGATAAATGGTCCTGTTTAATGGGTTTTGGAGGTTAGCCCCAGGGACTTCCTACTTTTCCTTTTCTGTATCCTTCTTCCTCTCCTATGTAGGAGTGCATGGGCTTGAGAAAAATGAGATATAGACATAGCACAGGAAGGTCCAAGAAGAAGGGGCAGATTATATGGACAATTTTCTCGATAGAGTCTACCTACCGAAGCTAAATCAAGATCAAATTAACAGATTAAACAGCCCTATAACTCCTAAGGAAATAGAAACAGTCATTAAAAATCTCCCAACCAAAAAAAAAGCCCAGGGCCAGATGGCCTTAGCACAGAATTCTACCGGACCTTCAAAGAGGAGCTAACACCAATACTCTTCAAACTCTTTCACCAAATAGAATCTGAAAGAACATTGCCAAACTCACTCTATGAGGCCACAGTAACCATGATTCCTACACCACACAAAGATACAACAAAGAAAGAGAACTTCATACCAATCTCCCTCAGGAACATAGATGCAAAAATACTTAATAAAATACTAGCAAACTGAATTCAAGAACACATCAAAAGTATCATACACCATGATCAAGTACGATTCATCCCAGGAATGCAGGGATGGTTCAACATACGAAAGTCTATCAACGTAATTCACCATATAAACAAGATGAAGGAAAAAAAAAACACATGATAATCTCACTAGATGCAGAAAAAGCATTTGACAAAAACCAACACCCCTTCATGCTAAAAGTTCTGGAGAGAACGGACATTCAAGGACCATATCTATAAATAATAAAGGCAATATACAGCAAGTCAGTGGCCAACATCAAAATAAATGGAGAGAAACTTGAAGCATTTCCTCTAAACTCAGGGACAAGAAGAAGGATGTCCACTTTCACTATATCTGTCCAATATAGTACTTGATGTTCTTGCTAGAGCACTAAGACAACTAAAAGAGATCAAGGGGATAAACATTGGAAATGGAGAAGTCAAATTATCCCTATTTGCAGATGATATGATAGTATACATAAGCGACCCAAAAAATTCCACCAGAGAACTCTTACAGCTGATAAACACCTTCAGCAAGGTGGCTGGATACAAAATTAATTCAAAAAAAATCAGAAGCCCTTCTTTATACAACAAACAAATGGGCTGAGAAAGAAACAAGGGAAACAACCCCCTTCACAATAGCCACAAACAATATAAAATACCTGGGGGTAACTCTAAGCAAGCAAGTAAAGGACCTATACAACAAGAACTTCATGCTCTTGAAGAAAGAAATGGAAGAGGCCCTTAGAAGATGGAAAGATCTCCCATGCTCATCAATAGGTAGGATCAAAATAATAAAAATGGCCAGCCTACCAAAAGCAATACACAGATTCAATGCATTTCCTATCAAAATACCAACACAATTTTTTATACACCTGGAAAAAAACTATTCTCAATTTCATATGGAACAACAAAAAGCCCAGAAGGCTAAATCAATCCGGTACAATAAAAAAATATCTGGAGGTATCACCATCCCAGATTTCAAGCTGTACTACAGAGCAATAGTAGTAAAATCAGCATGGTATTGGTATAGAAACAGACCAGTAGATCAATGGAATCGACTTGAAGATCCAGAAATAGACCCACACACTTATGGCCACCTAATTTTTGACAAAGAAGCCAAAACGGCACAATGGAAGAAGGACAGAATCTTCAACAAATGGTGCTGGTCCAACTCGATGTCCACTTGTAAAAGAATGAAATTAGACCCATACTTATCACCTTGTACAAAATTTAAGTTGAAGTGGATCAAAGACCCTAACATAAGGCCGGTCACACTAAATGTACTAGAACAAAAAGTGGGAAAAACCCTTGAACTCAGTGGCACAGGTGACAACTTCCTGAACACAACACCAACAGCTCAGGACCTGAGACCAGCAATCAATAAATGGGACCACATGAAACTGAAAAGCTTCTGTAAGGCAAAAGACACTGTCATTCAAACAAAACGGCAGCCTACAGACTGGGAAAAAATCTTCACCAACACTACATCTGACAGAGGGCTAATATTCAAAATCTACAAAGAACACAAGAAATTAAATGCCAAGAAACCAAATAATGCAATCAAAAAATGGGGGGCGGAGCTAAATAGAGAATTCACAAAGGAGGAATCCCTAATGGATAAGAACTCTAAGATGTCCCTCAACCGAAGAATGTGTTAAAAAAAAAAAAAACTGTGGTACATCTACACAATGGAATATTATTCAGCTATCAGGAACAATGAAATTATGCAATTTGTAGCCAAATGGATAGAACTAGAAAATCTCAACCTGAGTGAGCTAACCCAGACTCAGAAGGATGAATATGGCATCTATTCACTTATAGTAGGATTTTAGCTATATAGTAGAGGATATCGATACTACAACCAACGCACCAAAGGGAACATGGACATAGACTTTTTATTTTTTATTCTTTTTTATTTTTATTTTTTTATCTGTTTGTCGGCTTGTTTGTTTGGCTTTTAGTTATCTTTCCCTGGCAATGAGACACTTTTCACCAGTGATACTGCCTCGTAGACCCCCATTGTATGAGGAGGCTCCTGGCCCTCATATGACCTATGAACTGGGGTGAGGGATTGTTATATAGGGACACCCCACTCCAGAGAAGCAGGATGGAAGGATCAGGGGATAAAGAATAAATGAAATGTGAAGTTTCAGCCTTTGGCTACTAATTGTCATAAACTGTTTAGGATAATTAAGAAATGTAAACTACATCAGTCTTCAGCCCTTGGGTCCTGTTTCTCTGACAGACATTTGTTGTAGAGCAGGGATTATGAAGGACTTACCTACCCTGTCTTGGCAGAGTTAGGCTGTCGACTTCCCTGCTACCAAGTTTTGTCCTTTTTGGACAGCTGTCTGTCTGCAGTTGGTGCAAGGGGTTTTTTCATGCCAAGAGATAGGCTTGCCATTAATTCAACCATCTTACAGTGGAGGTTCTTCAATGCTTATCTTCTACTTGGAGTAGAATAGGGGGTGCTGTCAGGCGCTGATATGTCTCGATATCAAAAAAAAGAAAATCTTAATTTAAGATAACATCTTTGAATGCCATATTCTGCAGATCTCTTGGGGTTTTTGAAGATGCCCTATCCATCTCTTGTATTTAGATAAGCAACTGATGCAGGAATGTATGGAGAGAAAATGGGAACTCTCCAGGCAGTCACTGGTATGTCATTTCTTAGTTTTGGAAGCTGCAGGCCCTGCACTTCCTATATAAGCAGATATATTTATCCCTCTCAGCTCTCTGAGGTGGTTGAAGAATAGACAGCTAGAGTCTCAGAGTTAAATTTTGAGTTGTTTAGGAATCAAGAGGGTGTTATAGATCTA
>CAJQZJ010009840.1:5277779-5290611 GCA_907164525.1 Lophiomys imhausi
GAAAAAGCTTTTGACAAAATACAGCACCCCTTCATGTTAAAAGTCTTGGAGAGATCAGGCATACAAGAACCATACTTAAACATAATAAAGGCAATTTACAACAAGCCAAAAGCTAACATCAAACTAAATGGAGAGAAACTTAAAGCATTTGCTCTAAAATCAAGGACAGACAATGATTTTCACTCTCTCCATATCTCTTCAACATAGTACTTGAAGTTTTAGTTATAGCAATAGGACAACTAAAGGGGATCAAGGGGATACAAATTGGAAAGGAAGGAGTCAAAGAATTCCTATTTGCAGATGATATGATAGTATACATAAGTGACCATAAAAATTCACCAGATAACTCTTACAGATAATAAACTCCTTCAGCAAGGTGGCTGGATACAAAATCAATTCAAAAAAATCAGTATCCCTTCTTTACACAAAAGATAAATGGGCTGAGAAAGAAATAAGGGAATCAACACCCTTCACAATAGCCACAAATAATATAAAATACCTGGGGATAACTCTAACCAAGCAAGTGAAAGACCTGTATGATAAGAACTTCAAGTCCCTGAAGAAGGAAACTGAAGAATATCAGAAGATGGAAATATCTCCCTTGCTCATGGATAGGTAGGATCAACATAATAAAAATGGCCATCTTACCAAAGCAATATACAGATTCAATGCAATTCTTATACAAATACCAACTCAATTCTTTACAGACCTGGAAAAAACAATTCTCAACTTCATATGGAATAACAAAAAACCCAGAATATCTAAATCAATCATGTACAATAACAGACCACCTGGAGGTATCACCATCCCAGATTTCAAGCTGTACTACAGGGCAACAGTAATAAAAACAGCATGATACTGGTATAGAATCAGACCAGTTGACCAATGGAATCAAATTGACGACCCAGAAATAAACCCACACACCTATGGTCACTTAATTTTTAACAAAGAAGCCAAAACCATACAATGGAAAAAAGGACACCATCTTCAACAAATGGTGCTGGTCTAACTGGATGGCAACATGTAGAAGAATGCAAATAGATCCATACTTATCACCCTGTACAAAATTTATGTCTAAGTGGATCAAGGACCTCAACATAAATTTGTACACACAAACATTAATAGAAGAGAAAGTAGGGAAAAGCCAGGAACTCATTGGCATCGGTAGCAACTTCTTGAACAGAACACCAATAGCTCAGGCGCTAGAACAAACAATCAATAAATGGGACCTTATAAAATTGAAAAGCTTCTGTAAGGCAAAGGATACTGTCTTAGAACAAAAAAGAATGAAACCCAACATCCAACAGAAGGCTAATATCCAAAATATATAAAGAACTGAAGAAATTAAACACAAAAAAAATCAAATAACTTCATCAAAAAATGGGGAAGATTGCTAAACCAAGAATTCACAGAAGAAGAATCTCTAAAGCCTGAGAGGTACTTGATGAAATGTTCAACATCTTTGGTCATCAGGGAAATGCAACTTAAAACAACTCTGAGATTCCATCTCACACCCATCAGAATGGCTAAGATCAAAAACTCAAATGATAGCACATGCTGGCGAGGAAGTGGAGAAAGAGGAACACTCCCCCATTGCTGGTGGGAGTGCAAACTTGTACAACCACTTTGGAAATCAATCTGGAGATGTCTTAGATAATTGGGAATAGTTCTACCTCAAGACCCAGCCATACTCCTCCTGGGCATATATACAAAAGATTCTACACCAAACCACAAGGACATTGCCTCAACAATGTTCACAGAAGCTTTATTTTTAATAGCCAGAAACTGGAAACAACCCAGATGTCCTTCAAGTGAAGAATAGATTTTTTTAAAAACTGTGTATATTTATACAATGGAATACTACACACCTATCAGAAATAAGGAAATCATGCAATTTGAAACCAAATGGATGGATCTAAAAAAGATCATCCTAAGTGAGCTGACTCAGTCCCAGAAAGATAAACATGGTATGTAGTCTCTTATAAGTGGACATTAACCATATATCACAGGATAACCATCCCACAACCCACAGACCCAAACAGACAGGAACCTTGCATATCTATCCTAGGAAAAAGCTCACCCAGCAGTGAGTCATGGAATCTGCTGCAGGTTAGTGGAACACCTTAACCTAGATGGTGTGCCATATCAACCCCCCAGTACAGGAGGAAGCTCTTGGCCCTACATGTCTGAGGAACTGGGGGAGTATGATATTTGAGGACCCACCTCACCTGAGGAGAAGGAGACTACCAAGAAGAGGAAAAATTAGTGAAGGAGGGAGGGAGGGAGAGAGGGAGGAGGGGCCAGAAGGGGAGGAGGGAGGAAACTATGTTCTAGAAGTGACTGGAGAAAACAAAATAATACTTTTTTTAAAGGGAGGGGTTAATAATCTTTAAAATATAATATTATTATAAAATAATAAAAATAATATATAAAATTTTCAAATTATAATTTACCAAAGGTATACTTGCCTTACTGGAGTGAAAGGAAAAATGGCCTTAATTTCAGATTAGAATGTTAGACTGCACGTTTCCACAGAGCTCACACACACTTGATATCAGCTTAAAAGAATTTTTGTAGATATAAAGGATATTTTTGTGGTTTGGCATTATAAAGCAGGTAAGAGTTTAAAATGCTGTAAATAAATTAAAGGTTACTGAAGTTCAACCTGGTTTTCTAAACCTCCAAGAGTTAAAAAACTTGGAGCTAAGGTAAAATATATGAAATGCATGGTGTTAACCCATGCCTTAAACTCCAGCAAAAACAGGAGGATCACTATACAGTTAGTTGTCTTGTAAATTCTAGTGTTACAAGGAACAGGGTGGTGATGGTACATACTCTTAATCACATCATTTTAGAGGGATACACCCTTAATCTCAACACACTAGAGACAAAAACCTTCAGATTTCTGAGTTCAAGGCCAGCCTGACACAAAGCAAGCTTTAAATTGAGAAAAGTTTAGATCTGGGGGTGGTGGTGCACATCTGTAATCCCATCAGTTGGGAAGCACATTCCTTTGATACCAATACTTAGAATGTAGAGACAGGCACATAGGATTTTGAATGATTTAAGTCTAAAAGCTATTCACAAAAGACCTGCTGAAATTCAAAGTGAATTGTCCTTTGAGATATCAAAATATATACACTTAAAGGTTTATTTAGTTCCAAAATATAAAAATAATTTCTTTTTTAATCCCAATTGAAAGATAATACTTTTTATACTGTCAAAAAACCAAATTTTCTCCAGGAAAACTATTACCTGCCTCCCTCCCCAAAAAAAGTAGTGTCCCAGACTTAGGACTAGGGCAGGGCTCTGTTCTTATCTTTCCAGGAGATTAAAAGCATCCATCAAAGGAATCCAGGGACAACTGGACAACTGAAACCTCAGAAGAAAACAGATCAGATACCAAAGAAGACAAGTAGCTCAGACGATCCAGCCTTGCAGACTTCCTAAATAGCTCTTTCCTCAAAAGTCTACAACCACAACAATTCAAAATCACTAAGATTGTTCAGCCCTATAGACTGTTCCAGCCAGAACTTCAGTAAAGCCCTGAAGTTCAGATTCTGTCTACAAACTTCTTAGGACATTTAAATAGCTAAGCATAAAAGGACTGAACATCAAATGACTCTATTAACATACTTAACCATTTTTCCATTCTTAGTTGGACCCCAAACAGGTTTACTATGTCCCAGATTAGCAGGAAGTCATCTCCAGAAGAGCGACATCCCATCTCCAGAAGGTGAGGTGGGTGATTTTCCCCCCTTTGGTCATTTGATGGGTTATAGATACTTGTTATTTAGGGAAAGAGATTACAAGCTGCTAAATGGTCTTGTTAAATAGGTTTTGGAGGTTAGGCCCAGGGATTTCTCTCTTTTTCTTTTTTGTGTCCTTCTTTCTCTCCTAAGTAGGGGTGAAAAGACTTGAGAAAAAATGGGATATAGGCATAATATAGGAATGATAAAGAAAAAAGGACATATTATTAAATATGCCCTTATATCTTTGTATATTTTTATATCTTTGTATATTGATACAAAATTAAGATCATATTGGGCTACATCGGTATTGATCTTTGTATATTGATGCAAAACTAAGATTATATTTGGCCACATTGGTATTGATCTTTGTATTTTGATTCAAAATTAAGGTTAACTCTTTTTAAAGTATTGTACCTAGGTAACACTTAAAAATGAACTGTGAAGTTTTGGCCTTTTGTTAGCAACTGTCATAAACTGTTTAGGATAATTTAAGAAATGCAAACTAATAGTTATTCAAGCATATCATTTTATTAGGTAATAGGGCAATCTATCTCAGTTATTTTCTAAGTTAATCAGAAATCAAGTTACTAAGAGACAAGCAACATTTGCTTATTCAAATATAAGGAGATAGATAGGTGGTCTTCAAAAACCTCAAGAGATCTGTAGAATATGCCATTCCAAGATGTTTTCTTAACTTAAGATTTTTTTGATATTGACACATGTCAGCTCCTAACAGTACCCCCATTCTACTCCAAGTAGATGATTAGCATCAAAGAATCTCCAGTTGGAGATGGTTGAATTCATGGCAAGCCTGTCACTTGCCAAGAAAAAACCCTTGCTTCAACTGTAGACAGAATGCTGTCCAAAGAGGACAAAACTTGGAAGCAGGTAAGTCAACAGCCTAGCTCGACCAAGACAGGGTCGGCAAGTCCTTCATAATTCCTGCTTTACAATTAATTTCTGTCAGAGAAATGGGGCCAAATGACTGAAGATTGATGCTGTAATGTATGGAGAGAAATTGGGAACTTTTCAGGCAGCCAGATGTCTGTCATTTCTTAGTTTTAGAAGCTGCTGGCCCTGCACTTCCTGTATAATCATATATATTTATCCTTCTCAGGTTTCTGATGTGGTTGAGGACGAGATTGCTATAATCTCTTAGTTAAATTTTGAGTTGTTTAGGAATTAAAAGGGTGTTCTAAATCTAAGAAGATGTTTTTAAAATTGTGAGGCAAGTTATTATGAAAGCTGAGTTGGATATAGAACTTTAAACTCATGGAGATGGTTGGATAGTAGAATGTTAAAGTCAGTTGCCAAATATGTGTGGACTGGACATTGGGAATGTATGCTAGGCTTATAATTCTCATAATTGTGGCCTAATTATTTTTGTTATTTTATATCATATTTGTTATAAGAGAAAGATCCATTTGTTTCACTGAAAGGGGGAGCTGCTGGGGGGGAAGATATAGCTTAAACTTAAAAAAGGAAGCAGATGGGAGGTGAGGGGGAAGAGGGTGGGAAGTTGGGACTGGAGGGGGGAGCAGGTAGGAGATTGTGATTGAGATGTAACTTGAAGAAATAAAAAGTAAATAATTTTTTTAATTGTAAATGTGTGGTTTTCCACCCTGCCCCAAGCTCCTAGAATAATGACTCTGAGACCCAACATGTATTTACAAATACCTTGTAATTGATTTGTTCTTCGACTAGCTCCTAACTTAACATCCCATTTATTCTAATCTAAATTTTGCCAAGTGACTGATTACCTCTTCTCAGCTTTCATTTGTCTGTCCTCCTCACATCTTCCTGGGCCAATCTTTCTGAGTCTGGCATGCCCCCTGAATCGTTTGTGCCTACCATGTCCCACCTCCTATTTCCTGCCTAAGCTAAAGGCCATCAGATTTAGTATTGACAGGTGAAGTTTCCAAGAAGACACAAGATATTCTCTCTACATAAAAAATCATATCACCTGCAAATAAAGGCATTTTTACTTCTACCTTTCTTATTTGTATCCCCTTAATTCCTTCAGTTGTCTTAGTGCTTTAGCTAAGACTTCAAATATTGTATTGATAAGGAATGCAGAGAGTGGACATTCTTATCTTATTCCTAATTTTAGTAGAAATGCCTTGAGTTTCTCTCCACTTAGGTTAATGATGGCTGTGAGGTTGCTTTATATTGCCTTTATTTTGTTGAGGTATATCTCTTGTATCCCTGGTCACTCCAGAACTTTTATCATGAAAAGATGCTGGATTTTATCAAAGACTTTTTCTGCATCCAGTGAGATGACCATGTGGTTTTGTTTTTCAGTCTGCTTATGTTGTGGATTCTGTTTTAAGAATTACGTGTTATCACTGTGTTTCTGGGACAAAGTCAACTTGATCATAAGGAATATTGATCTATAATTTTCTTTTGTGTTGGGTCTTTGTGTGGTTTTGGTGTCAGGGTGATAGTGAATTCATAAAAATAATTAGGGAATGTTTCTTTTCAGTCCCTATTTTGGGTAATCATTCAAGGAGTGTTGAAATTAACTCTTCTTTGAAGGTCTGGCATGGGCTTTTTGTGCTGGTATCCTTTCAATTACTGAAATAGAAAGGCTTCTATTTCACTAGGGGGATATGGATCTGTTTTAAATTATTTATTTGATTTGAATTTCACTTTGGTAAGTCATATTTGTTAAGGAATTCATCCATTGCTTTTGAGCTATCCAGTTTGGTAGAATGCAGAATTTTAAAGTATTTCTTTATGACTGAATTTCCTTAGTGTCTGTCTATTGTAATGTCCCTGCTTTTCATCTCTAATTTTGCTAGTTTGGGATTTTTCTTCCTCTATCTTTTAGTTAATTTGGCTAAGAGTTGGCCAATCTTGTCAATTTTATCAAGGAATCAATTATTAGTTTCATTGACTCTTTATCATCTTGTTTCTATTTCATTGATTTCAGCTTTGAGTTGGATTATTTCTTCCCATTTGCACCTTCAGAGTATTATTTCTTCGTGTTGTTCTAGAGTTTTCAGGTGTATCACTACATTATTAATATGATCTCTCCAGTTTTTGATATAGCACTGAAGGATAAGAGCTTGCCTCTTAGAACTGCCTTCATTGTGTTCTATAAATTTGAATATATTGTATTTTCATTTTCATTCAATTATAAAAAATTTTTTAATTTTCTTCTTAATTTCTGTCTTGACCCATTTTTCATTTAATAGTGTTACTAAGTTGCTAGGAGTTTGCGTACTTTATGTTGTTTCTGTCTTGATATCTAGCTTCAATCTCTGGTGGTTGGAGAGCAGGCAAGGGTGTCATTTCAATGTTCTTATACCTGTTGAGAAAAGCATGTGGTCAACTTTGGAGAAACTTCCATGAGCTTCTGAGAAAAACAGTATATTCTTTAGTGTTTTGGTGGAATGTTCTGTAAATATATATGTCCATTTAGTTTATGATATTATTAGCTTCCACATTTCTCTGTTTAGTTTTTGTCTGAATGACCTGCCTATTGGTGAGAATAGGTTATTAAAGTCATCCACTATCAGTGTATGAGGGTTAATATGTGATTTTAGGTATATTAGTGTTTCTTTTATAAATGTTGGCACTGTTGTGTGTGGTTAATAATGTTTATAATTATACATCTATATATACTTTCATATCCTCTTGGTGGATTTTTTTCTTTGATGACTATATAGTGTCCTTCCATATCTCTTCTGATTAGTTTTGGTTTGAAGTGTATTTTATCAGATACTGAGATGGTTATATCAGCTTTCTTATTGGGTTCAATTGCTTGGAATAGATTTTTTCATCATCTTATCCTGAGATGATGCCTATTCTTGATGGTGAAGTGTATTTCTTAAATGAAAGAGAAAAATGGAAACTATATTTTGGTCCAATATATTAGTCTCTGTCTTTTGAGGGGAAAATTGAGACCATTAGTATTGATAGTGATCAATAAGTAGTGTTTATTACTTTCTGCTATTTTGTTGTTATGATGTGGGTTTTTCCTTTTGATCTATTGTTCTCAGGTTATTTATTCCTTATGTCTTCTGGAATGTGGTTAACCTCTTCAGACTCAAGTTTCCCTTCTAGCAACTTCTGTAGATGTGGATTTGTAGATAGATACTGCTTAAATTTGGTTGTATTGTTTAGTTTCTTTTCTTTCTCAACTGATTGTTATTGGTAGTTTTGGTGGATATATTAGTCTATCAGAGTTTGTAGAATTTAGGTCCAGGCCCTTCTGATCTTCAGACTGTTATAGTAATAGGCCTGCCTTTATATGTAACTTGGTCTTTTCATTTTCAGCTTTTAGTATACTTTCTTTGTTTTAATTACTGTTTGTCGTAGAGAATTTCTTTTCTGGTACTGTCAATTTGGTGTTCCATGTGCTTCTTGTGCTATGATGGATCCCTCCTTCTTCAGATTGAGGATTATTATTTTTCTATGATTTTACTTAAAATAGTTTTGTGACTTTGACTAGAGTGTGTTCTTCTTCCTCTATTCTAATAATCATAGATTTAGTCTTTTCATGGTGTACCAGATTTCCTGAAAGTTTTATGCCTATATATATTTTTTTAGATTTAACATTTTCTTTGAAGTACCCATCTCTTCTACTTCATCTTACGGATCTAAAAATATTTCTTCCATGTCTTAAAATCTGTTGGTGAGGCTTACTTCTAAGGTGCTTGTGTGACACCCTAAGTTTTCATTTCCAGTTTTGGATTTTTCCTTAGTGATTTTGTTTCTACTTTCATTTCTTGAACTGTTTTCATTATTTCATTCAACTGTCTGTATATTCATGTTCTACATCAAAGCATTTACTCATATCCTCTTTAAAGGTCCTTGAACATAATGATAATTGTTATTTTGAAGTTCTTGTCCTGTACCTCAGCTAAATTGCATTCATTAGAGTCTATTGCACCAGGGTTACTGGTTTCTGTACAAGGCATATTACCTTGGATGTTCATATTTGCGTTTTGTGCTGGGACCTAGGCATCTGTAGTTATAATGTTTCAATTGTTGATATCTGGTCTTGTATTTGTTGGGTTGGTGTTCTGTTATTTGGTTGCTTTTGCTTATCAGGAATGGAGGTAGGGTGAAAGGAGGAGCTCCTGTAGGCAGATGGCTTCAAGACTAAGAACAAGTCTGGAGATATCAGAATGAGCTACAGGAAGGTTAGTAAAAATCACCTACCTGTATCAGAGTCCAGAGTGGCTGAGAGAATTTGTTTCTGTGGATTGACAGCTGACACAAATAACTGGAGATCAGCTACAAGGGAAGGTGGAGAGGGTCAGCTGGAAAGAGTTAAGGAGCCCTTGAGTCTACACCAAGAGGCAGAGTCACCAGGGATCAGAGGTAGGGTAGGAAAAGGGACTACTATAAGCAGGCTAGAGCAGGATGAAGAGTAAGTCTGGAGAGACAGAAATTAAAGGGCTAAGAGGATGCTGTGTCCATACCAAGAGGACAAGACATTATTATGAAGCTGTATCTGTTGCACCATTGGTTAAGTATGACTTTGTTACAAAGGAACTAGTCAAGGCAATCACAAGTATAGGTAACTCATCCCCTGTGCTAACTAAAATTCTATTTTTTCCTAGATATTTAGATATTTCTTAGTTCAGTGAACAGCATGACAAGTGCCTTAAAATATTCCCAAATCTACCATTTCAAATTTTATGGTTGTGATCTTTGGAAAGTTTTAAACTCATTCTGTGATTAAACTTCCTTCAGTGAAAAATAAGATCAATAATCATAAATCTTTTTTTAAGTCACAATCAGAAAAAGAGTTGAGATGTTTTAAATGCTTAGTGAAAAACCTAACTCTTAAAAATAAAAGTTCTATCAAAAGTGTCCTAGTTTGCTTTCTGCTATTGTGATGAACACCATGACCAAAAGCAAAATGTGGAGTAGGCTTTACTTCAACTCACACTTCTAAGTCAGCTCAAAAAAGCAACACAGGAACTCAAAGAAGGAGCTTTAAGCAGAAGAAATGAAGGAACAATGCCTACTGGCTTGCTTCCCATGGCTTGCTCAGTTACCTTTCTTATGCAGTCCATGCCCACCTGTCAAGTGATGTCACTCTCTATAGCCAGCTGGGGTTGACACATCAATCAGCAATCAAGAAAATTCTCTGCAAACATGGCCACAGGCCAATCTGATGGAAGCAATTCTTCAGTTGAGGTTGCCAAGTTAGAATCACTGAAGAGTTGGTTCACGGTGATTGAGTCTTATTGTAGTCAATAGTTGCTACAAGTCAAGTGGACATGTTTTTAGACACCATAATGATAAACAGCCATCTTTAAAATGTACATGTCTAGGAGGTTTAGATCATGCAGTGTGATGAAATTCTCAAGGGACAAGTCCCATCCTTAAGAATCACATGCATCTTTTTCCATAAAAGAAAAGGAAAATCATCTCAGCACTATGGGAGTGAAGAGCAAGGAGAATGTTATTTCTTATCACCAGGGCATTCAATACATAAAATGTAGCAACTTCATGTGGAAAAAAAATTACCTATAATTTTAAAAACATCAGATAGCTGTATATTCAGCAGCACAGATAGGGAATGAAGACAGCATCTAATGAAAGGAAAACACCATTAACAAAATACAATTTTGAAGTATATATCATTTGGCAAATTAATGGACTTAACAAAATAATGTAAATTAGCAAAGCATCATGATACACTTATTAGTATAGAAGCATATTGGGAATATTCTATGGGTTTAACCATGAGAGGCCATTGGATGTTATAGGTCTGGAAAACAGGGACATAGAAGAGAGATAACATGCAATAATAAAAGGGATCCAGGAAGGCCAACAGTGATAGTGGGCTGCAAGAGAATTGGCTCAACCCTCTGCAAATGAACATTATCAACAATTCCATAAATTAGGCATGAGATATGATAAGTGTATTAGTTACTTTCCTTGCTGAGACCAATTACCCAACAACTCTAAGGAGAAAGGGTTTATTTTGGTCCATGGTTTGAGGACACATTCCATCATGGCAGGAAAGACATGGTAGCAAGAACAACTCTAGCTGTGGTGGGAGAAGTATGAGGATGCTGGACACACTGTGTCCTCAGTCACGAAGCAGAGAGAGATCCATGCTGGTGCTCTGTTCAGTTTTTCTTTTGTTCATTCCAGCATCCCAGCCCTTGGGATGGTGCTACTCATACAGAGGGTGGGTCTTCTCTCCTTGGTTAAGTCTCTCTAGGAACATGCTCACAGATGTGTCCAGAGGTGCATCTGTCAAGAGATTTCAAACTCAGTCAAACTGACAATTGATGGCTAACCACGATAGCAGTTTCTTGCAGCAGAAGGAAATAATGCAAGCATCGCAAACCAGAATCATGATATAAAGCAATGTACAGATAAGAGTTGAATTAACTCTACGATAAACGTCTCCTTCAGACATGCAAGTCAGGAAAGAATCTGAGAATTAGTCATTGAACATGCAAGGCTGGAAACACTAAATAGCCAGGTAAATGATCATTATGATAATAAAATAATTATCACTTACACCAGGTAATTTACACATATCATGTAATTTAAGCAGCCCAACAACATTATCAGGCAGAGGCTGTCTTTTCCATTTTATGTAGGAAAAAAACTGAGGCTCAGGGACATGAGCCTTTGTTAATGCTCTACAGCTCTCACAACTGAAAACTCAAAGATGTGAGACTCATTCTTGAACATTAATGCCAGAGCCTGGCTACTTATTATTCAGGTGTATGTGCAACATTAGGGGCTAAAGAGCAGACCACGAATTGAAGGTTAAGCCTTGGGCACAGTGGATGGAAAACTTGTACAGCTGGAAGAGATGGAGCCAATGGGGAAAGGCCCTGAATGCCAGGCTATAAACTGATGGCTTCATCTTCTAGACCAAGGTTTCAAATTTTAACTGATATGTATTTTTCCATGTTCCAAATCACAATGTACCCTCCAATATGTTAATTGTTTATTTTCTACATGTTTGAGTTCATTAGTACATTATGAATTTCATGATGCACATACAAAATGCAATTAATTTAAAGAGATAAGACATAAATTGAATTCAATGTTCCATGATTTTCTTCTTGCCCTTCAATGAACTGCAAATACTACTTGGTGCTACCCAGGTTAAAGCCTTCCTTTTGAGACTCGTGACTTCTCTGTCTTCAAATGCTAAGTGCTCTGATGTGTTCATAAATTTGATGCCAGCTGAAGCTAATAACCAGTACCCAGGAAGTCAGTTTCTTTGTCCTTCCTGTCTGGCCCCATCCTTCCTCCTCCCAGAACCCCCCTGAGCTGAAATCCTACCCACACTCAAGAAAGGCCCTCTGCTGGTTCCTGTATCTCAGATAATGTTTTCAGAAGTCAAGCCATGTCCTCCAAGTTGTCATGGAAACAAGAGACCTGCACAGGTTGTTTTTCTCCCATGAGTAACCCTGTAAACAGTAGCCAAACAGCCTTGCCATGCTAGAATCTGATTTTCAAAGGGCACAGCCTAACCTTCATGGATAGACTAGACATGGGAATTGGGACCCATTTGTTCCTCTCATCATATTAGCAATGCCTAGATTAGGTTTGATAATCCTCACAACACCACATAGCAGGTGGGTTTGCTTGCAGAGAGAAGAGTCCTGACAGTTGGGAATCTGAAACAATCCCAGTGTTTTAGAGTACATCTGAAATACACACACCATGAGGTTGAGAAGCTACCAAGCATTTGCCCACACCTGGCACTTAGTTTCTAAAACTTCACCCACCTCTGGAGCACCATCTACCAGAGGCCACAGCTGTAAGGAAAGTCTTAATCTCTCTCTTTTTTTAAAAAAAGATTTATTTATTATGTATACAGTGTTCTGTCTGCAGGTATATCTGCAGGCCAGAAGAGGGCACCAGATTTCATTATGGATGGTTGTGAGCCACCATGTGGTTGCTGGGAATTGAACTCATGACCTCTGGAAGAGCAGCCAGTGCTCTTAACCACTGAGCCATCTCTCCAGCCCAAGTCTTAATCTCTTAATCCACTGGTGCTTTGTGGGTAGTTGTGATTGAGTAAAAGTTGAGCCAGTCTGAGGGTGAAGTGCAGGCTAACTTGGGTTGCATTTCTGGCTCTG
>CAJQZJ010009840.1:5299577-5321729 GCA_907164525.1 Lophiomys imhausi
CTTCTTCTTCTTCTTCTTCTTCTTCTTCTTCTTCTTCTTCTTCTTCTTCTTCTTCTTCTTCTTCTTCTTCTTATAATTCTTCTTCTTCTTCTTCTTCTTCTAATTCTTCTTCTTCTTGTAATTCTTCTCCTCCTTCTCTACCTCCTCCTTCTCCTCCTCCTCCCTTTCCTTCTTCTTTTCTTCTCCTCTTCTTCTTGTCTTTTCTGCAGTGGGTAGTGGTTAATGTAGAGATGAATAACTAGTCAAAATGCTAAGTATAAGTAACTCAGTGCTTAGCTGTGGATGAATTATGTGTATCAACCTCTACATTTCAGGATCAGGAAACTTCACCAAAGATCAGGGTAGAAAGAACATCAGAGCCAGTAGACTTGGGGGCAGGGGAGCTGTGAAATGCTGACTTCTGGACATGACATGACTGTTACACACACCAACTCACAATAGTTGTGGTTAGCTACACAAGATCAAGTCAATCAAAATTCAAGATGGACAGAGGGGACCCTGGTGCCTGGTGCCTCAGTGGATAGTCACACACTCCTGTGTACATCAGCAGCACTAATCAGACTTGGACGATTACTAATAACAAAATATAAACTTTAAAGGACATAAAGCAGATTGTGGGGGAATTAGGGGAAGCTGGAGAGAGACAGTAGCAGACAGATATGATCAATATACATTACATAAATGTATGAAACTTTCAAAAAATAAAAGAAGTTATTTTAAAAACCCAAAATATTAAAAAGATAAACAACTCATTGGTTTATACCTCTCTAACAAGATTAATGCACACATTAGATACATCAGGCTCACCTGCCAATCATCTTTTAAAAGTACAGTCACCCAAATATCATCCCTAGTATCTAAGTCAGTGTTCTATTGCTGTGAAGAGATATCATGACCATGGCAACTCTTATAAAATGGAAGTATTTAATTGGGGCTTGCTTACAGTTTCAGTGGTTTGATCCATTATCATTATGGCAGGGAGCATGATGGAACAGAGGCAGGCATGGTAGCTGAGAGATATATATCTGGAACCCTCAGCAGCAGAAAGAGAGGGCCACTGGGCATTGTTTGGGCTTTCGAAACCTCAAAGTCTACCCTCAGTGGCACACTTCCTCCAATAAGGCCACACTTACTGCAGTAATGCCACGCTTCCTAGTCCTTTCAAATAATCTCACTTCCTAGTGACTAAGCATTCAAATATGTGAGCCTATGAGAGTCATTCTTATTCAAACCTGTGGAATCTGATTGATGGGAACTTTCCACTTAGAAGATGACAGGCACATCCTCAAGCGGGACTCTTGGTTAGGGGAGGAACTATATGTATAAGTTATTACTCCTCTCTATTGAGCTTTTGTAAATTTTAGGTGGGGAGAAAAGTGAAAATGGAGGGAAAGTGAAGATGAGACTCTCCAGTAAGTTACCAGCCTCACAGTGCAGAGAAATCACTAAATTTACTGCCCAAAATTCTTCTGCTGGGAAGTTGGTCACCAGAGCAGACATGTTGGAAGGTATTACACCATGAGGGCACCACCTCATGCATGGATTAATGCCATTATAGAAAAGTCCTATAAGAGTGAGTTTGATCTCTGCCATTCTGCCAAGGACAAAGCATTCATACTCTCTCCAGACATGTCTGACCTATGAGCCTCAGGTCTCATTTGTCTCACAATAGCTATGAAAGCAGTCCAACATACTTGTAAATGAGTGCCATGTCACAATGTTAAAAGGTTGGACACCCCTGTAACACTTACACTTTTTCTATATAAGCATGCATCCAGAAGGCCCTTACTAAATGTCCTTACATAATCGTGGCCCTCCTGGCCTGCAGAATATAGGAAATAAGTTTTTGTGTTTAAAAAACTACCTGGTCTCAGGTATTCTGCTCATCAACACAAACACAATACTTGTAACCTCCAAAGAGATTGTGCACAAGAGCCAAAGTGACTCATTCACTCCTGCAGTGTCCCTTTCTGTAGGTCTGAACCTGGACCCTTTGCTTGCTAGCCATGTGTCCCTTAGCTGTGTCAGAGCACCTCCCTGAGCTTCAGCTGTCCTACAGAAACAGAGGTAACAAGGTCAATCTCCAAATAGTCCTAATGATTGAATAGGAATATGCATGAGGCCTAGTAAAATCCTTTTGCTAAGAAAGTAGAAATACCCAATAAAGAAACCTTTTTGTTGCTTGTTACGCTTGCAAAAAAAAAAAAGTACTTTTCCTGAAACTATATGATCTAAGGTGTCCTCCTGTCTGGCTGACATTACAAATTAGGAGGAAAAAAAGAAAGACACTGACCACAGATCAAAATTGACCATCAAAGTACAATAACACACACACACACACACACACACACACACACACCCCTCCGAAAATGGGCCTTTTCTGGCTGCCTAGTCTAGAGCTTGGATATGGTGTCCTCTATTCAGTCCAAATGGGACAAGAACAGGCAGGTGTGTTGAACGTCGTGTGCAACTGAGCCAAGAGCATTGTTACAGGAATGAGGAGAGCTGTGGGAGGAAAATGCCTCAAAACCCATGAAAATAAATGTGACTTTCCATGTAGCACTTAAATTCAATGAGAACTCGGGAGGCCTCCTGGAGAATGACTTGTGTTATTTTTATTTAGTGGAGGTCTTTAAATCCTTTATTGTTAATCCTCCCATCAGCTGGCTAGCTTCCTCTTGTAGAATCATAAAGCTAGGTGCAATCTTGAGTAGGTTATTTTGGGGCCTTATTCTCAGTCTCCAAACACCTGTTCATCTAACCCTGAGTCCCAGAGTTGCCCAAGGAATGTAAACAGACTAGCTGACTGCTGTACCTTCCCAAAACATGAGCTTGTGGCAAGGATTTGAGAAGATAGGGTCACAGAAAAAGATGAGGATGCCAATAGCAGAGTCAGATCTCTCTGCCATGGCCATTGAGTGGACTACAATGCAGCCACTTAGCATGTCAGCTCACCAGTAGAACTTTAAGTACCAGTTCATCTGACCTTAAAGTCTATACTCTTCATCCTTTCTGCCATGTTGAGCAACCCACTATTGCCAATGAAAAGATCAGCAGGAAATGGAGGGGTATGACTCTGTCTAGACCCTGGTTTAACCAGAAGGACTACAAATTTCTGTCACTATGAAGATCATTAAGCCTTTCATATGAGACCAAGCCAATACAGGAAGCCTGGAATGAGCTGTTTGCTAGGCCCTGGTTCCTGCTTAGTGACTGGCTGTGTTCCATAGCATCTCTATGTGGGCTGCAGAGTGCTGCTCTGTGCCCCACAGGAGATGATGCTGAAGTTTTCCAGGTATATCTTTATTACTCTATGACTATTCCTTGGCTCCAGACATGTCAAAATGGAACAGGATGATGCTAGACGATGCTGGGTGGTGTGGATCTTCTGCCACCCAATGGTTTCTAATAGAGGGCATTACTTCCACTAAGGATGCTGTAATAAAGCACCAGAGTTTGGTGGTTTAAGACAACTGAAATCTGTTATCTCACCACTCTGGAAGCCAGACACCTGAATTAAAGATATTGGTCTGGCCCTACTCTATCAGGGGCTCTGAATTCGGGTAGTCTTGGCTGACAGTTACAGCACCTGTAACTTCACATGACTTTTCTCTTTCTTGTTTTTGTCTGTTCTGTTAAAAGAATGCTTGCCAGTACATTGTGAGTACAAATCTCCATAGCCTAAGATGAGCTTGTCTCAATATCTTTTTACTTACTTACATATGCATAGACCTTTCATAAAAGTGATGTCACATTTGTAAGTTCCAGGAATTAAGTGGACATGTTTCTCAAGAGACACCTCTTGGACTCATGATAAGATGTAATGGAGAGTTTAGTGTTGAATTCAAATGTCATGGAATCAGAAGTTCCACTGTGTGACATCAAATATTGAGGCACTCACATCAGCTTAAGAAAACTGCTGCCAGATAGAAGAGAATAATAGAACTGTTCACTCTCCTCTCCGTCTCCTCCTTCACCGAGCACTATTCCTTGCACAATGGGCAATGACTTATCATAAGACTAAGGAATGTCCTTTTAAGTTCCTAGGATCTAAAAATCTTTAAAATCTCTATTTAATTGTATGGCAACCATTAGAAGCTTTCTCAGGAAAGGATGACAGGAACAGGAGTAATCACCCGAAAACAGATTTCTAGGTAATTTATACTTAGTCAATCCAAACCTAATTCCTGAGTGACCTATACTGTGCCTAAGGAGCCTGAAATAATCATGTATTTACCCTTTACCCTGAAATTAGATGGTACTTACTGCGCAATTATCCAGCCACTAAGTGACAATTACCACATAATTAAATGGTCAGTGGCTGCGGTATTATTAAATAGCATTGACATGATATTCTTTCCAAAGAACCTTGTACTGTTGCCACAGAATTAAACTCCCCACCAAGAAATTGTAGCCATTCTTGAGATCTTCTCTTTGTTTGGGTGACTTTCAAGTTGGCAAAGACTCTTAGCATTATGAGATCCAGGGGGATCCAGAAAATGGCCAACACTGGGCACAAGAAAGAGCATGATCTCTTGGACATGGGTCACTATGAGACAAGGGAAACACCTCTGCAGCCCTCCTGTAGTCTATGGCTAGGACATTTGGGGAAGATGCCACATTCTTCTCAGAGAACTAGAATCTCTGAGCAAAGCAGGAGTGTTGTTTCAGCTTGTGCAAGCATCACAAATGCTTCAATATGGGCATAAGTCACTTTGTTTAAGGACAGGACTTTATTCTTCCTTGTATACAGCTTCATCACCAACACCATCCCTGGAACACTGTAGATGCTCGGTGAATGTTAGTTGGATGAACTGGTTCATTGGCTTAGTTAATGATCAGTACATGTCTACCATATTCTTAGTGCCATGTACACTAATGCTATTAAGGGTCAGTGTAGACTCAACATGGAGTCTCAGAAAGGTGGAGGCACTTGCTGAAGATTATCATCCAACTAGTCAATGTCATGTACAGGGCCGAAGATAGATTTCAAACATGTAAAGTTGATTCTTTCTGAGACAGTACAAACTCTTGTCCACATACAGCTTCAAAGCACCCAGGAATGCTAAGAAGACTTTGTAAGGCTAATGGTTTCCCCATTTTAGGTCTAAGACTTATGAATAAAAACCAACATAGTTTATATAAACTAGATTTTTAAAGGTAAGCCAGGGAGATTTAAAAACCGCCTAAAATCACACTGTTGATAAATTGCTTAGAACTGAACTTGAACTCAAAGTCATTTGTCTACCTGGTATACTGGAGAGAAACAGACTGCTTGCCTCTGGCCCTCACATTTCCACCATTACAATGTTATATCATTGGTTCAGCATTGCTTCCAGATGTTGCTGTTAAAATATAGTATCTCACTACCACTCTCTAACACCCTAAATCAAATTACTTTGCCTCCAGAGACAGATACAAAGAAAAAAATGAAACCAGGGAGAATTTGAAGTTGTGTAAAACAAAACAGATTTCATGTTAAAAGTCAACTCTAATCAATTAATAGTAGATATCTAAAAAGAACACCATATTGTGTTGCCTCCTGTGCTTGTATTATGATTCAGCAGTATTATGGCTGATTAGTGCTGTTTTCTGTGGATTGGTTAAGGAGTCCCAGGTATTTACCACCACTGAAATGCAGTGTGTGATTCCATAAAATAGGATCAAGCTTGGAACTAATCAGAGTTTAGGAGAAGTCAATGAAAGAGGCCAGAAGACTAACTAAGAGTAAGCACTCACAGATATTTTTTACTTCAGATATAAATGTTCAAAGGACAAAAGAGAAAGTATAATCTACAAATGAAAAATTCAAGTCAGGAAACCTTGCTTCTAGTCCCAGCTTTACAGTTTATTGGGCTTAAGCAGTTTTCACCCATCACTGCCCCTCTCGGGATCTCAGTGCATAAAATGAAAGCGTTTGAGTAAGAAATCCCCAGTCCACTTCCACATCCAAGATTCTGTAAGTATATAATAGTTGGTATTGAACAGAATATAGAAAAGGCAAAGTGATGGGCAGGAGAGAAGTAGGTAAAAATAGATCACACACTTTTGTAATGAGATACCCAGGTGGAAATCAATACTCCCATGTCAGCCATGATGAGTTTTGATTATCAATTCAACACCCAAGTATAAATCTTAAGTATGTAATAGAATATTTAATTCTATCACTCAGAAGATACACTGGGTAGAAAAACAATAAGAGAGGTATTGATAAACAGGAAGAATTAGATAAGAGCCTCTGAGGAGAGACTGTAAAAAGTGAGAACCAAAAAAAATGGAAAAGGAGTGTTCAGTGGAGGTGTATGGAGAAAACAATGTGACTGTCACAGAAACATAGAGAAGAAATGGTTTCAAGGAGAATATGGCTATCCACTTTCAACATGAGAAATATGGTTATGAGGAAGGGGAACTAGCTTTAGTGAATTATATCAAAAGTGATTTTTTAAAAAATGTACAGGGTAAGTTGTAACAGAATATCTTTACTTATAAACACTTATATTTATAGATACTTAAGAAACACCTATAAAATATCTAAATCCTATAACCTAAAACCTATAATCTAGAATCTATAATCTATCTAAGAACACCCTAATATCTAAGAACACTCTAATACCTATCTAAAAACACTTAACACTATTCCAACTTTCTTAAAAAGATATTAATATTTTTAGCATAGGTCCGTGCAGGGTGACTTGGTTTACAGAAGTCTCATCGGGTAGTATATTTTAAGCCTAAATTCTGTTGGGCCTTACTGTGCCAGTTCACAAGGCCAATTTATTTCAACCATCAAATTGTGGCTGGTTTATAAAGTCAGTCTGTTCCAACCGCCAAACTAAGGCCAGCTTATTCCATCACCTGAGACTCGCCTCCACAGTCTCCTTGGCCTGGGCAACCCCAAGGCCTAAAGCCTCTCCAAGTAGCTTCAGTACTTTGCTCACCTCATTCACTTTTTTGGCACTATGGGGCCCCAAAATAGATGCCTTCAAGGATCTCTCTCAGCAGGTTTTAGGCTATGCCTTTACCTCGGGCTATCACAACCTAAATTCTGTTAATGGTGTACCTTGCTATTTACTTCTCCAGTGTGACTTCTCAGTTGCTGAGGGCAGGAGGAAGAGAGAGACCATGTGGAGATCCCTGGCTTATATATTGCATTATCTCATGATCCTTGGCAGTCTCTGGGGTCCACGAGATTTCTCATGATTTCCAGCAGTCCCATTGCTTCTCACAGCAACTAACATCATCTACAAGGCTTGCATGGTTTCTTAGCCACACCCCTTCAACAGGTCAGTTGAAAGAACTATGGCTTCAACTGTGCTCTGTCCATCCTGGCCCAAGTTTAAGGGACACCAAGCTCTGCTTCATGTGCTGCATAAGTAACTCAAGAAATTAAACACCAAAGAACCAAATAATCCAATCAAAAAATGGGGAACAGAGCTAAACTTATAATTCACAAAAGAGGAATCTCTAATTGCCAAGAAACACTTGAAGAAATGCTCCACATCCTTAATCAGAGAAATGCAACTCAAGACGACTCTGAGATTCCATCTCACTCCTTTCAGAATGACTAAGATCAAAAACTCAAATGACAACACATGCTGGCAAGGTTGTGGAGAAAGGGGAACACTATTCCATTGCTGATGGGAGTGCAGACTTGTACAACCACTATGGAAATCAGTCTGGCAATATCTTAGCAAATGTGGAATAGCTCTACCTCAAGACCCAGCCATATCACTCCTGGGCATACATCCAGAAGATTCCTAACCAAACGACAAGGACATCTCCTCAACTATGCTCACAGCAGCTTTATTTGTAATAGTTAGAAACTAGAAACAACACAGATGTCCCTCCACCGACGAATGGATTAAAAAAAAAAAAAAACACTGTGGTACATTTACACAATGGAGTACTACTCAGCTATCAGAAATAAGGAAATCATGCAATTTGTTGCCAAATGAATGTAACTAGAAAAGCTCATCATGAGTGAGCTAATTCAGTCTCAGAAAGATACACATGGCATACATTCACTTATAATTGGATTTTAGCCATATAGTACAGGATAACCATCCTACAATCAATAGACCCAAAAGAACAGGAATAGAGACTTTGTTACCTGCTTGTAGGATACTTCACCCTAGTGGAACTGCCATGAATGTCCCCTGTGTAAGAGGAAGCTCTTAGCCCTCATGTGAGAAATGAACTGAGTGGGGGCTGATACACAGAAGCACCCTACATGGAAGAAGTAGGATAGGTGAGAGAGGGGGTAGAGGGTGGGAGGGTTGACTGGGAGGGTGGAGGGAGGGGGCTGTAATGGAGACATAACTTGAATTAATAAATACATGTTTATTTTCTTTTAAGTTTAAGGTATATCTTATTTCCCCCTACAGTTTTCCCTTTCAGTCCAACAAATGGCTCTTTCTCTTATAATAATAAATACAATACAAAACAGAGGTAATTAGGCCATAGTTATGAGGGTTATATGGCTTAGCGTACATTCCCAATGTCCAGTCCATATGTATTTGGTACTTGACTTTATTTTTTTTCCTTTATTTTTTATTTCTTCAAGTTACATCTCAATCGCAGTCCCCTCCCTATTTCCCCTCCAGTCCCACCCTCCCACCCTCAACCCCCCATCCTCTTCCCTTTTTTTTTTTTCTTTTAAGTTTAAGGTATATCTTATTTCCCCCTACAGTTTCCCCTTTCAGTCCCAATAAATGGCTCTTTCTCTTATAATAATAAATACAATACAGTACAACAGAGGTAATTAGGCCACAGTTATGAGGGTTATATGGCTTAACATACATTCCCAATGACTAGTCCATATGTATTTGGTACCTGACTTTAACATTCTACTCTCTAACCATCTCCATGAGTTTAAAGTTCTATATCTGACTCAATATTCATACTAACTTGCAACACAATTTTAAAAGTATCTTCTTAGATCTATAACACTCTCTTGACTCCTAAACAACTCAAAATTAAATTATGAGACTCTAGCTATCTGTTCTTCAACCACCTCAGAGACCTGAGAGGGATAAATATATCTGATTTCATAGGAAGTACAGGGGCTGCAGCTTCCCAAACTAAGAAATGACATACCAGTGGCTGCCTGGACAGTTCCCATTTTCTCTCCATATATTACAGCATCGATCTTCAGTCATTTGGCCCCGTTTCTCTGACAGACATTGATTGTAGAGCAGGGGTTATGAAGGACTTACCTACCCTGTCTTGGCAGAGCTAGTCTGTCGATTTACCTGCTTCCAGGTTTTGTCCTTTTTGGACAGCATTCTGTCTACAGTTGGAGCAAGGGGCTTTTCCTACCAAGAGATAGGCTTGCGACTAATTCAATCATCTTCCATTGGAGATTCTTCGATGCTCATTTTCCACTTGGAGGAGAATAGGGGGTGCTGTCAGGAGTTGATATGTCTTGATATAAAAAAATCTAAAATTACGAAAACATCTTTGAATGCCATATTCTGCAGATCTTTTGAGGTTTTTGAAGAGGCCCTATCTATCTCTTATACTAGGGTAAGCAGATGTTGCTTGTCTCTTAGCAGCTTTATATCTGATTAGCTTAGAAAATAACTATAATAGGCTGTCATAGTACCTAACAGAATGACCAGCTTGCAAAACCATTAGTTTGCATTTCTTAATTATCCTAAACAGCTTATGACAATTAGTAATAAAAGGCCGAAACATCACATTTCATTTTTTTTCTTTACCTCCTAACCCTTCCATCCCATTTCTCTGGGGTGGGGTGTCCTTATATAACAGTCCCTCATTTCAGCTGAGAGGTCGTATGAGGGCCAAGAGCCTCCTCTTTCATTGAGGGTCTACAAAGCAGTACCATCAGTGAAAAGTGTCTCATTGCCCGGGACAGAGAACTACAAAACAAGCAAACCAATAAGCAGACAAATAGATAAAAAAGACTAAAAAATAGAAAAAAAATATTAAAAAATATATAAAAAATAAATAAAAATTAAAAATAAAAAGTCTATGTCCAAGTTCCCTTTGGTGTGTTAGTTGTAGTATCGATACCTTCTACTATATAGCTAAAATCCTACTATAAGTGAATAGATGCCATATGTGTCTTTCTGAGTCTGGGTTAGCTCACTCAGGATGAGCTTTTCTATTTCCATCCATTTGGCTGCAAATTGCATAATTTCATTGTTCCTGATAGCTGAATAGTATTCCATTGTGTAGATGTACCACAGTTTTTTAACCCATTCTTCAGTTGAGAGACATCTGGGTTGTTTCCAGTTTCTAGCTATTACAAATAAGGCTGCTATAAACATAGATGAGGAAACTTCCTTATGATTCCATGAAGAGGCATTTGGGTGTATACCCAGAAGTGGTATGGCTGGGTCCTGAGGCAAAGCTATTCCAAGAAAGGGAAGAGGATGGGGGATGAGGGTGGGAGGGTGGGACTGGAGGAGGGAATAGGGAGGGGACTGCGATTGAGATGTAACTTGAAGAAATAAAAATAAAGGAAAAAAATAAAAAATAAATACATACATACATACATACATACATGTTTAAGGGGGGGGAAGAAAAACTAGAACCAAGTCATGATGAGTGGGGAAAATGGCCAAAGATGACAAGCAGAAAAGGTTTTCCAAGATGTAGAATTGAAAAGAGCAACAATATTATGATGGAGATAAACAAGAATGTCTAAGATACACAAAAGAGAAAAGTCTAGGACAGAAAAAAGAATGATTACAGAGGTCCTCCAATGGGGAACTAGGGTGTTTAGTCTTTGCGAGTTCCAAATGGGCCTCTAATTAATGAAGACAGATGGTGAAAGTCAAACATGATGAAGACCCTGAGTCATCATATACCAGAGAGATAAGAGAAGATGAAAGCAAGGGTTCCCCTGTCTTGAGTCCTAGCTCTATTCCAGAAGCTTTGTAGACACAACTTAGTGGTTTTTAGTGTTTAAAATAAATTTTCATTGGGTGTTAATTGAAATGCTTCCAATTAAACATACATTCAAATGCCTTTTGTTGACTCTTCTATGCAAAAGACGTTCTCTAATGTTATCAGTACACAATGATCTGAGTCAGGAACAGACCATTCATCATTGCCACCATTCAGTCTTCAGACCAAATTCTACTCTCATCAGTGGTTCTAATAATATCCTTTAGAGTAATGTAACCCAGCACAGAATCATACACTTCATTTAGCTGTCATATGTCTATTCTCCACAACTGTGGAACCATTTTCCTGTCTTTATAGGCACTCATCAGAATCTCTCAACAATCTTAATATGCACATGTTATTAGGAGGCCATGTTAGAAAGGAAAAAAAATAATACTCAAAGAATTTAAGTAATAAACCTAAAGTGTCTAGGTAGAAGATCTCCAAAGCATATGTCATTCAAAACCCTGACATCTAAACTTATAAAGAAAGAAAAGAGGACACAAAGTTGAAGGGTTTGTAAGGAGGTGGTGGTGGATCTGGGAAGAGTTGGGTTAAATATGATTAATGCGTTGTATGAAATATTTTAACCTAACATCTATTATGAATAGAGGAGCGGTCACGACTCTGTCTAGTGCCAGCATTGTGAGATGGATAGGAAACTGGTCCAAGGCAGAAGCAACAGAAATGGAGTGATAAAAATGGATTTGAGGGACCACACCTGAAAAAGCCAATGAGTGGGTGTGTTTTTCAATTTATGCACCGGCAACAACAATTTATTTAAAGATGCCTGAGGCTTTGAGCTTGGGTGACCTGTTAGGAACTGGCTGAAAGAGAATGACAGGAAGTCAGCTTTTGTCTAGGCTGTGGGGGTTCCTCTCCCTGTGAAGTCTCAATGAGCTACTGAACCTCACTCCTCCATAGGGAACAGATCACTGGGAAGACCGTTGTCCTTAGGGCAAGTAGAACCTCATATAGAAAGCTGATGTCATTCACTAATACTCTTAGGTTATTTTATTTGCTTTTTGCAGGTGAACCTTCTTGCAAAGGTCTTGTATAGGTAATTCACTTTAAAACTACTGTTACTATTTAGAGAAGTGATTCATTGATCTGCATAAAATCATTTTGGGTTAGTTCACATCATTAATTGCCCATGTGATATGAAGAACAAAAAAAAAAAAACATGAGAAACCTGGCCACCAGGGAAATTATGGAGAGTGGAGGCTAAAACATGATGAATCATGCAAGGAAGAAAACGGCACCAGAGAAACACAGCCAACAAACGTCTGAGGATAGCAAAGCCAGAGAAGCAAGCAACACCAACAGTATGCCTATTATATGGCTGTTGTAAAATTCCAAGCTTTGCCTGAAGAAACATGCCTCAGAGAAAGTAAACTGTTTATTTAAGTTCACCTTCGAGATGTGGTTATGATACATCTAGGATACAATTCCAAGGCTACCCTATCCCTAACTCTACTCTATCTACCACTCCATCCCACTTGCCTCCAAGACCACTACATCTTCAGTGGACGGAATACACTTGACCACAACAGTTCAGTTCAACCGCAGCAATGGTTTTGCATAGCAATGTGCCTGGCTGGTATGAGGTGTGAAACACTGGCAGACTGATGATGGGCAGAGCCCCAGACAGCCTGCTGGTGTCAGGCCTCCTATTTCCTCTTGCAAATATGAAGTTGCATATTAACCTGGAGCAATATGCAGAAACCCCACACTGCCTCCTTATCCCCATATGTATGCTGAATGGATGAGATGGCTCCACACATCATGAAGGTGCTAGAAGAAATGAAGATATGTTCTCAGAAGTAGCAGAACTCAGGAGCAAATCCTATCAGCTTTAGGATTTACTTTTTCTTGAGATCTGCTGAAACTAAGCTCAAAAACACATGCTGATTAGATAATGGGCCTCTAATGGGCCTCTTGCTTAACAGATGAACCATTTCAGTGATACTGGGTCTTTATGTAATCCTTGCCTTCACTGCTCCTATTTGCCATACCTTCTTTATCAGGCCAGCTTTCCCAAGGAAAGCCTGAGACTGTGGGTCATTGTTAAGCACGGTGGAGCAACTAAAATGGCCATATAGACTTTGATTCTAAAATCCCCTAGGATTTAGGTCACCTAGGACCCTGTGATGGCTAATTCTGATTGTCAACTTTACAGCATGTGGAATCAACTAAAACACAACCTGCTGGGCAGTCCTGTGAGGAATTTACTTGGTCAGATTATGTGACTCAGAAAGGCTTGCCATAAATGTGGGAAAATCTACTGAATTCTCAGCCTCTGCAGTGGGAGGCAGCCTTGTTGAACTATCTGGACCACATCTTGTAGGCCAATCTAATAAGTCCCCTTTTAATATACGTGTGTGTGTGTGTGTGTGTGTGTGTGTGTGTGTGTGTGTGTGTGTGTGTGTTCATTCTATCTGTTCCATTAGAGAACCACAGCCTTCATCTTTAAAATGCATTGACACTGTGAACAGAACATCTAGCTCTAAGAGATGAATAAGATGTAGCCTACTCTTCAGTACAAGGACTGGACCTAAGTAAATGCTCAAAGAATGTTAACTACCACCAATCAAAGCATAACTCTGCACCTGGGTAAGGAGAGAATATTTGAAAAGATTCTTGTAAGAGGAGAGGAAAAAGACTATTGTCATAGGTCTATAGTAGACATGAACTATAGCTGAAGAAGAGTGCTTCTTGAAGCTACTCTTCAACCATGAGAACCACAAACATCTCAGAGGTTGGGAAGAAAAGAGCTTTTCCTGTATAGAGAGTAGTAAGTGAAGGTAGAGAGAACCTGGTGTAAGTTGAATGAACAGTATGAAGGTATCCTGGTACTACAGAAGATCGGGGCGGGGTGGGTTTCTTTAATCATTGCAGGATCATAGATAAGGTGAAAGAAATGTAACCTTGCTGCTACAATGGACACTTACTTAGTCTCTGATAACCTTGGTTTCCCCTTCTGTAAAATAGGAATGTAGCAACTACTTTCCAGGTCTGTTATGCAAACTAAATGAGACAAGAGATTCCAAGTGCCAATGCAGGTCCTGACACAAAATGAGCATTCAGTACCGTTCCATTTTTTTTTTAAAGATTTATTTATTATGTATACAGTGTTCTGTCTACAGGTATATCTGCAGGCCAGAAGAGGGCACCAGATTTCATTATGGATGGTTGTGAGCCACCATGTGGTTGCTGGGAATTGAACTCATGACCTCTGGAAGAGCAGCCAGTGCTCTTAACCGCTGAGCCATCTCTCCAGCCCCTGTTCCATTTTTTAAAGTTGTATATCAACTACATGCCAAGCACTGTTCTCAGCACTGTGAGGAATAAAAAAATAGCAAAAGACTTTTTTAAACTTAAAGGGGGGAGTAGGGAGGGGATTGTGATTGAGATGTAACTTGAAGAAATAAAAAATAAATTATTAAAAAAAAAAAAAACTTAAAGACTTCAGTTGAAAATCAGGAATTTTTACTTCATATCACTGGGGCTAAGTAGACCTGAAGTACTTGAGTATTTTTGGGCTGGAATGCAGTAATTTGCATTAGGAATAAGCTTCAATAGCAAGCTCTTGTCTCTAAGTCTTAGACCAATAACAAGCTTCAAATTTTACATTCTTATTAAAACCATCAACCGGTCACAGAAGCCATCCTTAAGATACCTTTGTCCCTAAATACAACAATCTGTAATTCCTGGAGGCTCTCTGAGAGCGCTATGGCTTCCACCCCTTCCTCGCTGCTCTTTTCTGTACAGTAAACAGGAGACACATCTGGTCACCTTCAGCATTCTTAGCCACAGAAGACTGGAATGATCATAGCACAGTGTCTGGGAGAAGCTAGCACTTTCATTATTCTTGCTAGACACAGATCACTGTGTTCTGCTTGTGCTCTTCTCCCTGGAGGCTAGGCACATGCTGGAGTCCACTCCTTCCTGAAGATGGTGGATGGCTAAGCAAGGCAACACATAAATTCTCCCTCATAGGAACCCAGCTGAAGAACAGTGACCTCAGACATCCCTTCTGGAGCCCTACGTCAACTTATCATCTCCTGAGATGCTGCATGGCTTGCATTGAGGATGTTGATATGCGTATAGTTTCCCCAGGAAGCCAGCCTGAGCTGAGTCATGCCAACTGACTTTCCATTAACAGCCTGCTCTTCAAATGCCCCTTGGTGTCACTGCTTGGAGATGCTCAGCCACTCAAGGCTCAGCGTTCAAGAGCTCTGGGGATCACAACCAGTGTCTCGAGTTGATGGGTTTTCTTCTGTTATCTTCACTGCAGGCACTGTCTCTAAGTAATACCTTCCTACTGGGCTTGACCAGGCATTTCCATGCATGTTTGCTGTGTTACATTAGGAGACATGGGCATCTATGCTCCCACTACCCTAAAACATATAAGTCTGAAGCCTTGTCCTGGAAGTCATAGGAAAAGATGTTTGTTGGATGCCTCTCCGGTATTTTTGCCATGAAAAAGCAAATTTGAAAAAAGACAACTATGGGACAGGGGAATGGGGAATGGACACATGAAGCCCTTATCCTTCCTAAGGATCTATAGGTAGTCAGTGGATGTAGAGAGATGAAGACATTTTCTTCAATGAGATAGCTACTCCTAAGGTGCTGCACTCCTGTAAATGACCCGTCATTCATGTTCTATGACCATCATGAAACTGATTAAATCACCAGAAATAAAAAGACATAAAAGTAAGAGGGAACTAGCTCAGAAGAAATTAAGAGGAAACTACAGGAGTAGAGTGGGGAACAAGTAAAATAGAACCAAACATTAGACATAGGAAATTCCATAATGAAACCCACTTATTATGCATAATTAATTTATGCAAATAAAATTTACTTTAAAAGGCAATTGATAGCAAAAGAAATCCATGTTCTTCAGATGTTTTTATTGACTTGACCTGATCTTAGGCCCTCTCAACTTACACAGAGTTCCCTAACCCCAGCTCAAGACACAGCAAATGCTTCCCAGGTCCAGGTGACACCTAGTCACTCCTTTTCTGGTCATTGATGACTGTAGGTTTTTTCCTTGACATATTTAGCCTAGGGCCTTAAAGTTAACAGCCTACAAGCTAGGTTAGTTCTAAAGGTACATTTGCTTAATCAACATAAACTGGCTTGTATATTTTTATTAAATTTATGCCTAACTCATACATAAAAATATAAAATGGAATATATTAATGGAGCACAGCATCATATTTCAGAATATTTTTATTTTGTTGATATTTTCAAACATGACTTGAAAAATCATGAATTCTGACTTTTCTTAAAGGGACAGACCAGAAGATCTGATGACTCTGGACCCACCATTCACATGGCAAAATTTTGGCTAAAGAGAAGTTACAGATGTGCCTGTTCTTCAGCCAGATCATGCACGCTCCAGTTCACCACTGGCTCAGCTAATGTTCATTTGTCAATCAAGGTACTTTAGTGCTTACAAAAGCCAGGCTTCCCAAGGTCCTGGTGGCACAGTGACTGTTATTATGTGGATTTTAAATGTACCCCCAAAAGCCTATGTGTTGAAGGCTTAGACCCCAGCTGTTGGTGCTACTGAGAGGTGGATGATTCTCTAGGAGGTAGGTCCTAATTTAGAGTTTAGGTCACAAGTCATGCCCTTGAAGAGTATTGTAGAAGCCAAGACCCTTCCTGTTTCTCTTTTTGTACCCTAGCCACCATGAGGTGAACAGCTCTGTCCAATCACACGGACTCTGGCATAATGATTGGCACAGACTCACATCAACCAGAATCAAGCAACCTTCATGGTCAATTCTTCACAATCTATCTTACTCGATGTGGAATCACATGGTAGATACTTCTTCGGGCATGTCTGTGAGGGTGTTTTCAGAGTTTAACTGAGAAGGAAAGACCCATCATGTACATGGGTATCACCCTCCCATGGCTTATGACCCTGAAACTGAAACAAAAAAGGGGGGAGGAGAAATCAGTGGCTGGAAAAAAATGGTTACATAGTTAAGCACACTGGCTGCTCATCCAGAAGACCCAGGTTCAACTCCCAACACCCACATAGCAGCTCACAACCATCTGTAAGTTCAGTTCCAGGAGATCTTACACTCTCTTCTAGCCTTTGGGGATACCAGGCACATGTGGTGAACAGACATACATGCAGACAAAATTGCCCATACACATAATAAAATAAAATAACTTCTTTCATTTTAAAAGAAAGGAAAAAACTGAACTCCAGTATTCATCTTTCTGTCTTCTGCTTGTGGACACAACGTGACCAGTCAAATTACATGGCTGCCACTATGTATTCCCACTATGATGAACTGTATCCTTAAACCATGAACTGAATGAATCTCCCCCACCCATGAGGTGTTGTTTGTCAGATATTTAGTCACAGCAATGAGAAAAATAACTTATACACGATCACAGGCTGAGACCTTGAAACCGTGAGCACAAATCAGCCTTTCCCCCTTTTAAATTTCTCTTTGGTATTTTATCACAAAAGAAAGCTAATAAAGTGAGCCACAGAGAGCTGTGCCCTGTTGATCCAGAAGGTGCATACAAACCTCAACTGGGGTAGGGTGACAGGTGATATCCATCATCATCCTTATACTATGGTCTTCCTTTTAGAACAGTATTTCTCATATCAACCTCATCACTCTTACTACCTGTAGACATCTGAATTACACTGGCAATTCTCTCCCCTCCTTCATCTGTCCAAACAACTGGAGAGAGGCTATGTCTACATTCAGTGTTCTGACGTATGAACATCTGAATGAATAGTAGCCTAACATTCCCCAAAAAAGCAAGCCTGAGACCACTACCAGTATGGTGCCAAGGGGCCTGGACAGGGAGTTAGCTTGTGATGACCACCAGTCCAACATCAGTCAAGCACCAAATGGGCTCCCAGGACAAGAAACGAGCCAGAGACTAGAAGAAACCTACCTAGCCTTGGATGTGGGAGTTATTGGTGAGCCAGCCCCAAGGGTGTCAGTGTGGGAGAGCCAGTCCTGCCTCCTACCCCATGATTCACACCAGGTAATCTTGAGATACCAGGACAACAGACTACACTGGAGTCTCTTCTTCCAGTAGTATTGACCTCTACAACAGGACAGAGGCCAGATGATCCTTAGGAAAAATGTCTAAAGTTGCTGATTAAGAGATAATGACTCAGAGCATAAGAGCCAATGCTGAGCATGAAGCAGCTCACCATAAGGATGAAGGAGCTGGGCCTTTCAGGGAGTAAAACCAGCATGTCAGCTCTGCAATGCTGAGCACAGTGGACAGCAGCAGGCACTGCTATGCGTCATTCATCCTGTCCCTGGAAGGTATTGGTGCTTTCCAGGACACAAAAGGCTCCCATGTTGAGAGAAGGTCTAATACTGTTTCTGATACATTGAATTCAATGCTGAGATCTGGTTACCGCCCCTTCTGAGGCATTCTCTTGATTGGTTAATAAAAGTTGCTTATGGCCAATTAACTGGGCAGAAAGAGTATAGGAAGGCGGGACTTCCTCAGATCAGCAGGAATTCCACACACACAGAGACTCTTTCCTTTTTCCGCCGGGAGACACAGAAGGAGAAAGACGTCTGGAGAAGTCTGGAAGGTACTCACAGGCACATGTTGGTTTGGGGTTAACTTAGAGTAGCTAATTGAGAGTCTGCACAGCTAAGGGCTTAGCATTAAAATATTAAAAGGTCTTGGTGTGTTTAATTATTGGGGAAAAGACTGTGGTGGCTTATAGGCCCTCAGTCCAAGCAGTCCCAGGCTGTTGGATTCCCAGACTCCTCTTGAGCCCAGGCGAATCTCCCACCAAGCCACCGGTAATTCTACTGGCCTAATATAACAACTTATATTAATTAACAGAGTTTAGGTTATAGGTGGTGTAGGCCAACTTTGGTCCCGGGGCTCTTTCTCCAGGATAAGTTAGGCAACCGGTGAAGGCACTCAGGCCAGGCTGCCTGCTCCTCTGCCAAGCTGCCGGCTATTCCATCGGCTACTCTGCTGGCCTAATATTACAGTTTATACTTACTAATAACTACATTAATTAATTAATTTGCAGTTTTCACTCCCAAATGCTCCCAATGGAAGGATCTCACTTGGCTCCAGATGGAATTGGCTGGCTTCCTTGATAAGTCATTTAACACTGAATAGAGAAAGCCTTGCTTGAAAGGATGGTAAGGAAGACCCAAGGCTGACCAAGATGGCCACTTATAAAGCCATCTGCTCACCTAAGTGAGTCATCACTCTTTCCATTCCATCCTAATGCTAACATCAGTGGAGAGGGACAAGGATGGAGAAAGGGGGAAAGCAAACCAAAGTCCATGGAGTACTAACTGTGCAAGCCCTGTGAATGCACACCTCACAGAGCCTCCCCCACAAGCTAATGAGGAAGGTGGGGTTTTCCTTTATTTAAGACAGGGAGAAATTAAAACTTGGAAGAATTTAGCCTTGGGATCAAGTGCACACATCCAGTAAGGGCAAAGACTTGAGTCCAAGTTGACTGAACCACAAAGGCTCAGTTCTTCACCATCAGGTTAGCTTTAAACATGGCAAAGTCTGAACTCTGAACACCCCTAGTAAATACATGCACAGCCATCATCCAGCATGAGGCTTAAAGAGTCTCTGTGAATGCACTTTCTTGAGATCTCTGCCGCACCCCTTGGCTCTCGTTATAACAGATGGAGTAGGGATAAGATCTGCTCAAAGCTGCACAAAGAAACCAAAAGCTGCTTTCTCTTTCTGGGACTTTCTAATGTCTTTAATCCCAGGAGATAATCAGAGCACCAGCGGATGAAAGATTTAATCCCAAGGGGACAGTGCCAAGCACCAAGAAGACAGAAAGGCCTATGAAGGCTGTTGGGGCTGTAGGCCATTAACCAAGGCCCAGTCAGCAAGTCCAGCACACTAAGGAAGGCTTATGAACTGGGCTCACCTATTGACATACTCTCACCCTAACAGCCATGTCCATCCTTTGAAATACCAGGTGACCACTGAGGATTCTGTGCTCTACCACTTAGCAATGTGGTGGGTGTTCCACTGGAATCTGCAAAACAGTATTCTCCCTATTCAAACTTTCCTGTTGTCCCATCTTCCCCATCTGTGAACAACAGCACCATCTACTCCAGTACTAAAGCTAGAGCCCCAGGGCTCCACCCATTCTTTTCTAGGTTTATGGAAAGTTCAAATTCATATCAAGTAGATGAAATAATACATCAAACCCCTATGAAACCATGACCCAATTTCAACAATTACCTACTCAAAACCATTCAGACATCTTTTTTTCCCTTTCCTCTTTCTTGTGTTATTTTGAAGTAAATATTACTGACCCCTAGGATTGCCAAGGCACTTTCAGGAAAGCTGTCAAGTCAAATCGATGTTTGTTTTGTTAGAACACTAAGACATTACTTGTCTTTTTGTCTGTACTGACATTTTCACTAACATCACAAAAACAATGGTACGTGGACAGCTGTCTCTGTTTCAGTGGGACAAAACAGCATCATTGTAGCCTTCCCTATCTACTGGTATGTTAGTTTCTTCTCTATTGCTGTAATAAACTACTATAACCTTTGCAAGTTAAGAACAAAATAGTTTATTTTGGCTTACTATTCTAGAGGAATAGAGCCCATAAGGGCAAAGATGGCATGATGCAGGCAGCCAGAGCAGGAAGCTGAGGAATCACATCTTCAACCACAAACATGGAAGCAGAGAAAGTAAAGTTGAACTGGGACAAAACTATAAACACTCGACCAGTGAAGTAATTCCTTCAGGCAGCCTCTGCCTCCTAGAGGTTCCAAAGCCTCCTCAAAAAGTGCCACCAACTGCAGAACAAGTGTTCAAACACCTGATCCTGTGAAGGACTCTATTCAAAACCATGGAGTATAGTAGAGTAAACTCAGAAGCAGGTAGGAGAATACACCAATCCTCTATGTTTTAATTTTTAGGTTACCATACAAAGTAATGGACAATCAACTTCCTTAAGCCAGAAGTAAGAATGATTTACAAAAATCTAAAACAATAGTATCTTCTGACTAGCTACTTTGAATATAGTTCTCTCTTAAAATACATCACTTGTTATGAATTAATAAACATTATAAATTAATGTTGCTAAATATTTTTCTAAAATTAAATTTGATATGATAAATATCTATAACTCACATTTAAAAAAATAAGATCTCTGGAGCTGACTGGGAAGATAGCTCAGTCAGTAAAGTGCCTGATACACAAGCATGAGGACTGGAGTTCAAATCCCCAGCACCCACATAACAGCCCATGTGATAGTGTACTACTACTACCACAGCCCTCCACTGGGGAGAGAGTGACAGGGGGTTGCTGGGGCTTGCTAGCCATCCAGTCTACCTGAATAAGCTCCAGGTTTAATGAGAAACACTGCCTTAAAAATAAGATGAAGAGTAATTAAAGAAGACACCCATGCCTCTACATACACACACAAACACGCATATACACACACACAGACAAATACACATACGCACATACATAAACACACACATACACACACATACATACACAAAGCACTTACACACCACGTACACACATACACACACACACAAGCATACACATACAAACACACACATACACACACAATACTCTAAGTGCATAGGTGTCTCAAGAACTCCCCTCAGGGATCAGAGAAATATATGAAAGAGGAGGAAGTAGAAAGATTTTAGGAGGAAGAGGGGACAGATTACCAAGGAAGGACACAACAGGACTGATGTGCATGTGAACTTACAGAGACTGTGGCAGCATGCATGGGGTCTGCACAAGCCAGGCAGAGGCCCAGCCCTAAAAAGGAGAAGTATACACAAGATCCCATCCCTTAACAAAAACTTATCTCCAATTGATATCCAGGAATAATTAGTTTTTTCCAATGGAGTCTCACTCGGTATGTAAACCACATTTAAGGGCAGACGCCATCCCCAGAAGTAGATGGCCAACACAAAACAAACCCATTGGTATTTTTGTCGACTTTTTGTTTCATATTGCTTTGTTTGGATTTTTTTTTTTTTTACTTACTGGTCTTTTCCTTGTATATTATGTTCTGAATTTGTGTTTTTATGGTGTGTGTGTGTGGTGTTTTCTTGTGCTTGTTTTTTTTCTTTAAATTCTCATTTATTAGTTATTTTTCTTTGTTAGTTTGTCTGCTTGAGAGAAACAAGGAAGGAAGGAAGGAAGGAAGAAAGGAAGGAAGGAAGGAAGGAAGGAAGGAAGGAAGGAAGGAAGGAAGGAAGG
>CAJQZJ010009840.1:5321739-5350787 GCA_907164525.1 Lophiomys imhausi
AGGAAGGAAGGAAGGAAGGAAGGAAGGAAGGAAGGAAGGAAGGAAGGGAGGGAGGAAGGAAGGAAGGAGAAAATAAAGGACAAACATGGAGTTTGATGGGTTGGAAGGTAGAAAGGATCTGGGAAGAGTTGGAGGAGGTGAAAACATGATCAGAATGTATTTTATAAAACTGTATAAAACAATTTTATTCTCCATTATATTTTTTGATAATTACAAAATGTTTGAGAATCCCTGCTATGTAGTGTCACCATTCCAGTTTATATATCTTGAAAATAAAGTCCTTTTTTTAAGCATAATCAAAATCTCATCCTGAAATTACCAGCTGGCAGCAATGCTGTTGAGCAGTATTTAGAGTTGAAACAAAAGCCACAACTTGCAACATGTACCCTGGCTCACAAACAGATACTCTGTGCTAGGACAAGCCACAGCTCACCACAGACTCTCCAAGGAGGGGGAAATGATCTTTTTGTTCTAGTTCATTCAAGCCCTCAAGTATTCTGGAAAAATAAGGCAAATTAATCCTATAGACAAACTAACACAAAGACCACTCACCACTTCAGCATCTTCCAAGACAACCTTAAAAACCACCCACCTTTTAACTAATTTTAGACACCCCCATGGCTTCCCATGTCTCCTTGATTGCATGATGCAAATAATAAACCTAACATGCTGTTGTTGTTGTTGTTGTTATTGTTGGTGTTTTAGTACAAATGTATAAGGAGTTGGATTAATATAAATTAGATTGAGTAAATGTCTAGGGGTTTCTGATACGGTCTCTTAATTCAGGGCATGAAGATCAACTTGGCTGTGGGCAATTCGCTTATCAGCTTATGGACTAAAAACAAGGATGAAGTCAGGTGAGTCGAGGGGAGTCTGTATGGACTAAACAAGGAGGAAGCCAGGTGAAACAAGGAGAGACTCTATGGACTAAAAACAAGGTTTATAGCCTGGCATTGTTTTCAGCTGCTAAGTGGGCAGAGCCCAGATTAAACTGAAGCCAGGTAGAACAAGGAGAGATCCTATTTAAGGACAAGTGGATGGAGCCTATACAGCCCCATGCTAGAGAGCTCGGATGCTAGTGAGTCTTCATGCTAGAAAGGACAATGAGTAGTTTGTATCCTCTGATGGAGAAAGTGCTGGTGGACTGTTGGCTAGATCTCTCTGGGGTAGGTCCTCAGTTGTCAGGAGCACTCTTTCTTCCGGAATATCTCAGACATAGATCCGTCAGGGTAAATTGGCTATGGCGACTTCACCTGAAATAAGGCTTGAGGCTTTCTTCTCTCTGGGAGACCTCAGCCATCTGTAAGCCAACTTATATCCTTTGTATCAGCAACTAACTCTGCCGCTCTGCCTCAGTCTTTAAAGATGACCACGGTTTCATTCAGGCTACTGTTTGGACAGGTCAAACCCCTCTAGGCAAAAACTGAGCCACTAAGCCGGGCGGTGGTGGCGCACGCCTTTAATCCCAGAACTTGGGAGGCAGAGGCAGGCGGATCTTTGTGAGTTCGAGGCCAGCCTGGTCTACAAAGCGAGTCCAGGACAGCCAGAGATATTCAGAGAAACCCTGTCTCGAAAAAAAAAAAAAAAACTGAGCCACTGGGTTTAGTCCTTGGCCTTTTGCTGTCTTGCTGAGGCTTTCTCTGCTCACCAGCTTCTGTCTGTCTCAGACAGATCTGCCCATCAGTCCACCAGAACTTTCTCCATCAGAGGATACAAACTACTTGTTGTCCTTTCTAGCATGAGGACTCGCTAGCATCGGAGCTCTCTAGCATGGGGCTCATCCACTTGTTCTTAAATAGGATCTCTCCTTGTTCTACCTGGCTTCAGTTTAATCTGGGCTCTGCCCACTTAGCAGCTGAAAACAATGCCAGGCTATAAACCTTGCTTTTAGTCCATAGAGTCTCTCCTTGTTTCACCTGGCTTCCTCCTTGTTTAGTCCATAGAGACTCCCCTCATTTCACCTGGCTTCCTCGTTTTTAGTCCATAAGCTGATAAGTGAATTGTCCACAGCCAAGTTGATCTTCATGCCCCGAATTAAGAGACTGTGTCAGAAACCCCTAGATATTTACTCAATCTAATTTATATTAATCTAATTCCTTACACAGATGTGTGTAGAAATCGATCATCCTAGGTTGAAGCTTTTTTTCTCTCTCTCTCTGAAACTCTGAAACAGCCTGACTGTCTACCTTGTTCTATTGTAGCCCAGGAAATGTCCCCAACACTTAGCAGACTAGGACAACTGTTCTAACTAGTTGATGGTTCCGAGAGACAGGAATTTAGAAGGGTCTCAGTCTGGACACCTAAGTTCTTCCCTCAAAGTCTGAGGGTACCTTGATCCCAGAAGTTAAAATGATCTAGATGTTTGTGAAATTGAATGTCTACAACTGGGTTGACTGAAGTTGAAGACTTAGGCTACTAATGATGACATGGTACCTCTGTGTCACTTAGATTCCTCACAGTATGTCACCTAATTACAGAGAATGGGTTATAGTTCTTTCATGACATCCCAAGTTCTAAGCACAATTCCACCTAACAAGATGGAAACTGTGGTCACCTTTTATGACCTTGGAAGTCACATAGTACCAGATCCCCTGTGTTCTGTTGATTAAGAGTAAATAAAGCCTGACTGGGTTCAAAGGTCAACTAGGTTTTACCTCGTAGTAAAACCCTGAGGTGTTCAAGAAGACTATGATAGAAGAAGATTTGATCTGTAGCTGCCTTTAGAAAACACTGCCCATCTCTCTATACTTGTTTTTTCGCTTCTTTTTTTCATTCAATCTTTTTCATTTCACTTCCTGCTGCTGTGATTAAAAATGCTGACAAAAGCAACTAGGGGAAAATGGTTTGATTTTAGCTCATAGTTCCAGGGTATAGGTTATCACAGCATGACATTCACAGAGGCAGGAACCTGAGGGCATAGGTCATATCACATCCACAATCAGGAACAGGAACCAATGAATGCTAGCCAGTGCTCTACTCAACCTCTCTTTTTCGTTCAGCCCAGGAACCATGAAATGATGTCACTTGAGTTCATGATGGGTCTTCCCATTTCAATTAACCTAAATGAGAAGATCCCTCACAGGCATGCCCACAGCCAACCTAATCTAGAAAGTTCCTCATTGAGACCCTCTTCCCAGATGAGTCTAGACTGAGTCTAGTTGAAAAAAAATAACCATCATATTCTCCATAGACTACCTTGTGTTCTATGTAGGCAGTTATATTGTCTAAAATAACCAAGTCATATGGCCTCCTTAATAGAAATCCCTGGAGGCTCATCATTATACCTGAGAGCCCTTTACTACAGTCCAGAAGATCTTCAGTATGCTGGTTCTCTCCTATGCACCTGCCATGGCCTTCCTTGTCCTTCCAACTGGAATGGTTTCTTCCCAGATCTTCAGAAACCAATTACTTTCTTGTCCTCCAAGGTACTGCTGATGCTAACCTACCTAAGTTACAGGTACTCACTAAAGAAGTCCCAGAACCCAGAGTTAAGCTAAGTGATCAGGTAACAGATTGAACAATATGAACAACAAAGATGCAGTTGCTTCCAAAATTCAGAATTCCCTGAGCAGCTCTGTAGCTGGTCTTTGCTATTTTGTGGATTGTTCTTTTTCCCACCCTTTATCACCCACCCTTGCCCCAGTTTCACCCCCTATTACTACATAGGAGAGAAAGAAAGATAGAGGAGAAAGAGAGATTCCTGAATCTAATTTCTTTCCTTTTGTTTCTTCTTTGAGCACAACTACTAACAAACCACAGCCAACACCCTAAATGACCACCAACCACCAACCCTGACTCTTGGGGCCCTAATATTTATATACCCTCAGAAAAGTTCCCAGAATTCCAAACATCACAATCACAGAAACTATCTGCAGCCAGCAAAACCACACCTCTGCTACAACACAAGGCAAATCATAGTCAGCCACTGTGAAAAGTCTGAAGCAGCCCTATATCCCCACACCTTGGATTAAAATGAAAACATAGTTTCATAATATTTCTGTGTTTCCCAAAGAAACCAAAATTTTGCCAGGTGTGGTGGTGCATGCCTTTAATTCCAGCACTCAGGAGGGAAGAGGTAGGCAGATCTTTGTGAGTTTGGGGCCAACCTGGTCTACCAAGCAACTCCAGGACAGCCAGGGCTTGTTACACAGAGAAACCCTATCTCAAAAAACAAAAATAGCAAAATTCCAGAACTGACACTACACAGCTCCCAATATTTACTCCCCTACACATCTAGTTTAGCTAGATGTTCAATGGATATTATTCAAATTAATCATGACTCCATAAGAGTTACCTTTGTGAAAATTCCAAGAAAACCAAACTACTCAATATCCATGGTAGAATGGCCGGTCTATGCTCTAATGTAATAATTGAATGCTAGGTCTTCAGTAGAAAGATGTCATGGCAATCAACTACAGAACTCTTTCTGTTCAATATAATCTCTCTCATAACTTTGCAAAATGCTTTTCCAAACATTATGTTCTATCTATGCCCCTGACCCATGCCTCCCAATGAGTTACAAGGAACAGGAAACCTATGGGAAAGCTTGCTATCCTAAGAATGAACTGATTGGCTGAAACTGAAGTCATACTTTTCACTGGCACTCTGGATTGGGTATCAGTGCTGCTGCACTCATTGCAACAGTGTCTTGAAAATATACAAGCCTTTCATTTAGATGTATGAATTATATTCTTTAGAGCAGTGATTCATTGAGGCCAAGCATTGCTGATGATTGCATTTCTTTGCTGGGCCAAGAAACGCTGAGGCTGGCTCTAGGCCTGTTCCCATATAGTAGAAGAGTGTCTCCAGTTTCCCAGAAGCAGTCTGGCTGGCCCTGGGATGGGTGAATGGGTTCACTAAGGGGCCGCAACCTGCAGCACTCAAAGGAGGTGATTCGTCTCTTATGTCCCTAGCAGTCAGTTCCCAGAACACATCTCTAAAACAGGAAGGAAGTGGGTTAAAAGGTTGCATTTTTTAGTAACTACCTGTCTCGGATAATGCATGATGAAAAATTTTTGGAGCTTGATTGACCTAACTATAGTTGGTCATCTTCTTTTTCTGTGGGTACAAATCACCTCCTTGTTCATCCTGGAGTCAGGTAGAAGTTGAGATTCACATGTCTAGCCACTTTCCAGCAGATGCTGAATGCTTGATCCTTCACCATATTTTGTAGCTTTAAACAATAGTTATGAACTGTTACTGCATTTTGATCAACCTGGGGAGGTATTAAAAATCCAGGGGATCTATACCTCACCTCTGAACAATTTGGTACTGAAAGATTCAGGGATAAGGAGAATAATTGCCATCAATTGTGTCTCCACTAGTGACTCCAGCAGGCTCCAGTGGATAGTTCCAGTTCAGTATGGATCCCAAAACAAAACAAAAAGTCATCAGTCTAGGAAAGAGACTTGTAGAGATTGACAAGGGTGATGATAAGAATTGGGGAGGGAGGCAAGAGATGGCGAGGGAGAAAGTAATCAGAATGTATTGCATGAATAAATGAAACTATCAAAGAACAAAATTAATCTAGAAAAGAAAGCCTCATCTCCAACCAAATAAACCAAACTAGTAGGGGTAGGGACAATATAGGAACTTTTAGTGCTTCCAGTGTCCAGCCAAGGCTGCAAATGCAACTTTAAGGGTCTTGAACTATCCAGGGAACCAGTGCAAAGGGAAGATCAGGACTTAGCTCACCAATAAACTGTGCGAAGTTTTAAAACAATGGAAGTTCCCAAACAAATCGTTATCCAGAATAGGCCATAGCAGCCTTTCAAATGATAGTGGTCCAGCCTCCTTTCAAGGTAGCCATTTGGTATAATCCCAGAAATGACTTGCTCTGAACTGTCCCCCTATTTTACACCCCCCCCCAACACACATACAAACACTCACTTATCTGGGTCTTACCATGTTTGAGGTTGAACTTGGAGAAGGCTGTTCCCACCTGGTCTGCTGTCCCTCCCACTAAGGCTCAGAACAGAGCACCTCAAGGCTTGCTTTCCCTAACACCCACATCACTCATTGGGTGGAAAGTGTGAACATAAACACCCTGCTGTGACTGAAGCACTGAGAGCTGCACCAGCTGTCTGTTTCTTTTGACTCAAACCAAAATACTCATAACTGACAAATGGAAGAAAAATAAGAGAGGAAGTGTGTCAGAGCTGAAGAAGGAAAAAAAAAAAAAAACTAGGGCAAAGGAAGGATGCCAGAACTGCCGTAAGATATGGGTTGTGTTTCTCAAAAGTCTACTCCTTCCACATGCATCTGACTCCCACACACTGCAGTCCCCCTCCTTATGACAGCCTCCCCTTGCCTTTCTCTCTTGTTACTCCCTCCTCCCCCGCCCCCATGGCTTTTCCTCAGCGCTCTCTTTCCCTCTGGGAAGGGAAGGAAAATTAATTAAAATGATCTTTTGGAATAGATGTTCCTCTCTGTAAAGGCCTGGAGGTCGGTGCAGAGCAAGACATAAATAAACTGTCTTCAGAGAGAAGAAAAACCCAACAGGCAGCAGCCTATTCAATTAGGGGAAACTAGAGGACTCTTGTTTAGAAGTACCCAAGCAACAGATCTCATCAACAGAAATGATGCAACCAGAGGGGGGACTGAAAAGGAGGCCAACAGATGTGTCCTGCTGCATTCAGAGAATCAGTTCTCTGAGCAAATTGAACCATTTGGATGATGAGGCACAGACGAGACTGTATGCACCAAACTCTGCAGCAGTGTGCCCCACACTCCCTAGGACAAGGCCTCCCACTTGATTATGTGGCATGACTCATAGTCCTGAGGGCTCTAAGCTATAGAGTCTCTCACAGGGACCAACGTGTCCTACTTTTCCTGGAACATCCTGGTCTTAGCCCTGAAAGCCTAGATAGTCAGTCAGTCTGGTCCTTCCATTAACTGGACACAGATTCTAGACTTTAGGAGGTCTCTCTTCTCAGGGGTTGGATCCTCCACCCTCCTTCCCAAGGACAGACCCTGCAAACTGACAAGTGAGAATGCCAGCCTTTCCCTCAGCTGCCTTCCAGTCGTCAATGGTGCTACATCTTTTCTGATGCTGATGGGGTGGTTACCCACATTTTGCTTGAGCAGTAATAATCAAGGATGGATGCTGGCAACACTCAAAAACAAGCCGCGTATCTCCTTCCACTTCTAACATCTACTAAACAGCCAAATGTTCTGTTAGACTTTGGTAAGGTCTAAGAGCACCAAAGGAAAACACCTGTGATAGAAGGGCCTGGGCTCTGTCAGGAAAAATAAAAATCAGGAGAAAACAAGAGCCTTGGAAATCCTACTCACATTTCTTCTTACTCCCCAGGCTCTTGTCTTTGAACTTTGTCCAATTTCCTCAACCCCAGTCTTAGGTCCCTATAAGTATTTAAGCTATATATTCATGTGGGCTCTCCTCTGGCCAGGTCTTAGACCCATCAGACAATGAATGACTAGGGCCAAATGTGCTTCCTGCCTTTTCACTCCCTCCAAGGTTTCAAGGAGCCCAGTTCAGCCTACAGGATTCATTTTGGGTTCACTATTCCTGGGTTGACATTACCACTTCAGTACCACCCTGCTTTGGCCCTGGCGCTCTCTCTCTCTCTCTCTCTCTCTCTCTCTCTGTGTGTGTGTGTGTGTGTGTGTGTGCGCGCGCGCGCGCGCTTATGTACACAGAGAGAGAGAGAGAGAGAGAGAGAGAGAGAGAGAGAGAGAGAGAGGGTCTCATGAGATCCAGATTAGTGAGCACTGAGCACCAGGACAGGGGGCTAACCTGAGGACTTAGGAGTCCTTCAGTTTTTATGTAAACATTCTCAATTCCTTCCTCCAATCTCTTTCTGCCTCTCACTGTAACAGAACAAGGCCATGGATCACCACGCCCATCAGCTCAAAGTCAGCCTGTGGGTTGAGCTCTGGCTAGGAGAGCAGCAGCTACCTGCCCTTGGATAACTGCATTGTTGCTCTTTGTTTGGTGCAGCTTTCAAGCATCCTTAGAATGAAACAGGAAAACAAACTTTTGTGATAGGGCTCAGCTTGTACTAAAGCTATGTTTACTTAGACTTCAGATAGGATTTGAAAAGTCCAAGAAACCAGCAGAGGAGGCATCTTCAGACCATCATGAGAGGCTTAGGAGGAAACGAGAATACTCCAAGTAGGACACATCTGAGGAAAGATGATTCTCCAGTGAGGAGAAGATGGTAGATTCAGAGAAATGCTCTTTTTGTTGTTAATAGTAGATGTTGTTTGTTTTTATTTTAATTTTACATCACAATTGAAGCCCTCCAGCCCCTCCATCTCCTTCCCCCTCCCCCTCTCCACAGAAAAGGGGAACACACACACACACACACCGTCCCACCCCAGCACACCAAGTTGCATCAGGTCTGAGTGACCCTCCTCCACTGGAGTCAGGCCAAAAAGCAGGCTCCCCACAGACCTCAACAGAGACAGTCCCCACTCCACCCATTAGGTGCCCACATGATGACCAACCTGTCCATCATGTGTAGGGGGACTAGGTCCAGTCCATGCACACTCCCTGAATGGTGGCTCAGACTCAGTGAGTCCCCATGGACTCAGGTTAGTTAATTCTATCAGTTCTCCCATGGAGTTCCTGTCTCCTTGGGGTCCCTCTATTCCTCCCCCCACACTTCCACAAGATCCCCTGCACTCTGCCCAGTGTTTGGCAGTGAGGCTCAGCTTCTGTCTGGATGCTCTGCTGCATGGAGGTTTTCAGAGGACAGTTATGCTATGGTCCTATCTGTAATCACAACAGAGTATCATCAATACTCTGATTTGGGTCAGCTCTCTCCCTTGGGGTAGACCTAAGGTTGGATCTGTCATTGGTTGGTCATTCCCCCAGTGTCTGCTATATCTTTATCCCCGAACATCTTCTATACAGGGTAAATTTTGGGTCAAAGACCCTGTGGGTGGGCTAGTTATCCCCTCCCTCCCCAAGAAGTTTCACCTGGATAGTGGGAGGCCTCCTCAATCTCTTTATCTCCTGCTGGTAGGAGCCTCAGCTAGAGCCATCCCCAAATAGTTGTCATTTGAAAAAAATTCATAGAACATATTGATCATATTTTCCCCTATCCAGCTTCTCCCAGATACCTCCCACTTCCCTACCCACCCAACTTCATGTTCTCCCCTCACCCCATCTTTCCTTACCTCCCTCCCTCTCTCTGCCTCAACAAAAACAAAAATGAAAACTAATTATTGTTATTAGGGTTTTTTTTTTGAGACAAAGTCTCACCATATAAACTCTGGCTGACCTGGAACTCATTGTGTAGACCAGGCTGACCTCCAATTTTACAGAGATCCACCTCCAATTTGCTCCTACAATGCTGAGATTAAAGGCATGTGTCACTGTGCCCACCCCAAGAACGTGTGCTTTTATGAAATAATTGCAGCCTCATCTTTAACACTAGACCAGCATTCCTGGGTGGAGGGAGCAATTTACAGCTAATATTTGAGCCTAGTTTTTGTTTGGTTGGTTGATTGGGCTTTTTCTTTTTTTTTTTTTAGAGATTTATTTATTTTGTGTATATGAGTGCTATATCTGCATGTGCACCTGCAAGCTGCATGCCAGAAGAGGACATCAAATCACATTAAAGACAGTTGTGAGTTACCATGCAGTTGCCAGGAATTGAACTCAGGACCTCTGGAAGAGTTGACACTGTTCTTAACTACTGAACCATCTCTCCAGCCTCAGTTGTTTGGGGTTTGTTTTCTTGTTTAATTGATTGATTGGTTTTGGCAAATGTACATCTCCCACATACTTTGGAATCACTTATTATTCTAAATAACAACTCAGAAAAAAAAACTGAAAACAAGTTCAACTCTTAAGTAACTTTTCTAGACATTATCAATGCCTTGCTGTAACCTAAGCTCCAGCAGAAATAAGAATATGTAAAGTTAATTTCTCATTTAAAATCACTTCAGCATTCTAAGTCTTCACCTTGATTCCAATTCTCTCTGAGAAGCTTGGGGCTTCTGCAGGACCCGAGAGCATTGGGTACTTATGCCTCCAGCTCTACAGAACAAAACAGTCGATCTATCTGGTTTCCGGCCTCTGAGGGGCCAAAGCACCAGTGCTTGGACATCAGTCTTCTGCAGGATCAGAGAGCCCCGGGCGAGAAGGTAGGCAATCAGGACCAGAAAGAACCAGTGCTCAAGCCTCCCACTTCTGCCAGACAAGTGAGCACTAGGCAACCAGGCCTCCAGTCTCTACAGGACCAGAGAGCAGTCTTCACCCAGGATTCCAGTCCATTGACCTCGGAGGTCAGTACAGAGCCCATGCTTTGGGTCTAGTGTGCCCAGAGTCCCCTGAGAAATTGAAGATCTGGTTCTAGATATCTCTGAGATCATTCCAGGTGTGGAGCTCTGATATCTGAGGTTTCAGATGTCACTGCAGTGCCTGGAGTCTATACTGCCATGATTCCATAGGTTACGTTGGGCCTATGGCTCTAGCCATAGTCCCCAGGGAGTAGAGGGACTACACTGGGTCTGAAGTTTGCTATTCTGCCTCAAGTAGGTCCTTAGAATCCGAGGGGTGATAAAGGTTTTGATTCCATCTGGTCACCTTGATGCTTAGTGTACTGCCCCATGCTTAGTCCGGCTAGCATATATCCAAGACAGGATCACTGCACAAATTCATCTGATAGTCAGCACCAAATTTGAACAGTCCTCATAGTTAAACTTCCTAGATGTTATGTTAGGAAGATTTACAGAAAACAGAATTCCAATAGACTCAGAAGAAGAAGTCAAACAAATATGCTTCAAGAAATTCATAAAACATGACAAAGTAACACAAAATAATAGGATATAGCCTCTACCCATGTTCTATCATCAACCAGCCAACTCCCCTAGAAGAGAATCCAAAATCACAAATACACCTGAAATATATAAGAAGGAATGAAGAGTATTGCTATTCAAGAGAATTAATGAGTGTATAGAAGAGCCAAACAGACAGGTCAAATACATGAATTAAGGACAAGACAGTCTCCAAAGTGAATGTAACAACTAATAAACTGAAGGTAAAGTCTAAAATATGGAGGGAAATTTTAACAAGGCTATTGAAATATTGAAAACTAATCAAACAGAAATACTTGAAATGAAACAAGTGGTCAATCAAATAAAATCCACAATAAACACCATTATTAACAGATAAGTCCATGCCAAAGAAAGAATTTCAGGGATGAAAGACGAAGTCCAGACAACAACACAAACAGAAACATTTAAGGGAGAAAATTAAGAAGTATGAATTATATTTGCAAAACATCTGGAATACATTTAAGAAACCAAACCTGAGAATTCATGTAGTAGAAGAAGGAACAGAGGGGTAAAACTGAATGGACTGGACCAGTAGTTCACAACCATGCACTGGATCCCTTTGGCGAAGTCCTATCTCCAAAAGTATCTACCCTATGATTCCTAACGGTAGCAAAAGTAGCAAAATTACAGTTATGAAGTAGCAATGAGATAATTTTATGGTTCCACAACATAAGGAACTTTATTAAAGGGGAATAGCAATAGGAAGATTGAGAACCACTGGACCAGACAGACTATTTAATGAAATTATTGCAGAAAATTTCCCAGTTTATCCAAAGAAGCAGGCAGCAAAACACAAAAGGTAAATAAACTCCAAAGAGACATGACAACAGAAGAAACTCTCCAGGGCATATTACAGTAAGGATGTTAAAAATAAAAGGTAAAGAAATAGTCTTTAAAAAACAGCATGAGAAAACATCAATTTACATAGAAAAACAGAAGTATCGAAATTACCACAAACTTTTCATCTGCAATCATAAAATCCAGAACAGCATGAAATAAATTATTTCAAGCTCAGATAGTACTATGAACCAAAGCTATCATTCAAAACTGATAGAGAAACAAAGGTATTTCAAGACAAACACAAATCAAATTAAGACAGTTCATGACAACTAACACAGCACAGCAGAAAGTTCTTAGTGGTATATTTTAAAGGAAATAAAGAGATATCTAAAGTAGAGGGTGGGAGGGCGGGACTGGGAGGGGTGGAAAGAGGACACTGTGATGGAGATGTAACCTGAAGTAATAAATAAATATTTTTTTAAAAAAGAAAAAGAAAAAAATACTTTTAAGGGATGGAAGGGAGCCTAACTACAGATAAACAAAGTAGACAAGGGAAAGAAACAAGCTTGTCCAATGCAGCAACTCAGTAAACTCTCAAATCAAAACAAGAGAAAAAAAAAAGAAATGCCAGCAATCCAACAAAATACAATATCACCTAACAATATACAGAAAATATCAAACCCCTTTCTATAATAACCTAAAATACAAATGGCCACAACTCATCACTAAAAGCATACAGATTAATGGACCAGATTAAAAACAAGAACTAACTCCCTGCTGTTTCTGAAAAAAAAAAAAACACTTAGTCTGTAAAGATACTAAAACATAATGTCGAAGGACTGAAAATAAACTGCCAAAGAGAAAACATAAACAGTCAGGTGTATACTTGTATCAGACAAAGTTCAACCCAAAAATAATTAGAAAAAAGTAAGAGGACAGTAAATATTAATAAATGTAAAAAATTCACTGAAACTGTAATTTAATTATCAATTGTATTTATTAATAAGTATAAACTATAAGATTAGGCTCATGGAGCAGCAGGAGGCCAGCAGGCCTGACCCACCTTAACTGGCAGCCAGACTTTTTCCCTAGGAAAAAGTCTTGGACCAAGGGTGGCCTTCACCACCTATTACCTAACTCTGTTAACTAATATCTTAATTAATAACTGTAAGTTGTTATATTAGGCCAGCAGAACAGCCAGTGGCCTGGTGGGAGATCAGCAAGCCTGACTTGCTTTAGAAGCCTGTAGGCCTGGAGGGACAGCCTGGTGGGGAAACTGGTGGGGTAGCTGCAAGATACTTATTAATAACAATAAACTATTTATTAGACCAGAGGAATTGCCAATGGCTTGGAGGGACAGCTGCCAGGACTTGGCGGGAGGCCAATGGGGCTGGATTGCTTGGACTGGTGGCCTATAGGCTGCTGCAGCCCTTTCCCCTGTAATTAAATACACCAAGACCTTTTAATGTTTCAACCGTTAGCCCTTAGCTGGGCAGACTCTCAACTAGCTAATCTAAATTAACCCATACTATCTAATCCCAAACAGCCATGTGGCCTGTTGTTATCTTCCAGAACTCTCAAACATGTCTGTCTGCTTCTGTGTCTCCTGGTGGAAAGAGATTCCTCTGTATAAAATCTAGGGTTCCTGTTTCTGTCTCAGGAAGTCCCACCTTCCTATACTCTTTATGACCAGCTAATTGGCCATCAGCAACTTTTATTAACCAATCAGAGAATGCCTCAGAAGGGGTGGTAACCAGATCTCAGCATTGAAAATCAGCCTTTCAGAACCAATGTATTAGACTTTCCTCCAACAATTCACCAAGCAGATATAACAATTGTAAACTTTTATTTGCCAAATATTGGAGTCCATAATATCATAAAATGAAATGATAAAAGACTACATAGGTCCTGACAAAAAAATAAGGACTTCAGTATTCTCATATTTATATAGGTCTTCCAAACTAAAAATAAATAAAGAAATTTCAGAGCTAAAATATACTATGGATGAACTGAACTTAATACACACACACACACACACACACACACACACACACACACACACACAGATAGATAGATGAGAGAGACTAGTTAGCCCAACATATAGGAAATACTAATTTTTTCTCAATATCACACTGAACTATATCCAAAATTGAACACATCATAGGATATAACTCAAGTCTCCATAAATAAAAAAGAGATAATTTCTTGTATTCTGTCATGCCATAATGCAAAAACTAGAAATCAACAATGAAAGAAATTACAGAAACCACAAAAATGTATGGAAACTGAGTGATACACTTTTGAATGAATAGTGAGGCATCCAAGAAATCAGAAAAATTTTTTAAATACCTAGCAACAAAAGATAATGAAAGTACATCCTATCAGAAGCTCTGGGATACATCCAAGGCAGTTCTAAGAAAGCAATCAATAGTGATTAATGTTCATATTTTTTAAAAATCTGAGCGATATCAAATAAACAACCTAATGATGCACCTCAGGGCTCCAAAAAAAACCTCAAGCAGGAAATTTCACACAGAGTAGATGATCAGAAATAATAAAGATTAGGGAGGAAATTAATGGAAATAGATATTAAAAGAACATTACAGTGGAAAACATTGCATAAACCACATTCATTCTGAATGCAGACTTGTGGAGCCCAATCCCAACTAATGTATCGACAACAAAACACCTGCACCTAAGGCTCAGGGATCATTGCAGAAGAGAGGGTGGAAAGATTGTAAGAACTGGAGGAATAGGGATTTTGCTGGGAGATTGTGTCTCCTAGAAATGTCAGAAGCTAAACCCATAAGTCTTACCAACATGACTGCCTAACATGACCTGAACAAGGATTGACACAAATAGGCATGCTCACTTGGACAGAGGGACACTCATAAGGCTTCAGCCCTACATAAAGAACTACAGGCAACTAAGGTATGCTGAGAGTGAGAGAAATAGTCTTCCCTAGGGAAGAATGTACTAATTGGTAATCCAACACCAAATGGTCAGCCATGAAACATATAAATAGAAGTATCATTACACAGGCTAAGCAGGTTGTATTTATTAATTTAGGAACACACACACACACACATGTACACACAACAATTTTTTTAAAGGCCAAGGGAAAAAGAACAAGAAAGAGCTAGGGAAGGGTACATGAGAGGGTTTGGAGGAAGAAAGGGGAAAGGGGAAACAATATAATTATATTATAATCTCAAAAGAAAATTTGCCTGTCCCTAGAGGCATTGCAGGCATGGCTGCTTTGTCGCATGTGGGTCAGTGAAGAGAAGAGAGAGGCTATGTCTACACTCAGTGTTCTAGCCTGTAAACATCTGAATGATTAGCAACCTAACACTCCCTGAAAGTCTGAGATGACCACCAGTCCAGTGTCTCACAGGACCTGACCGAGGCTTCCAGAATGAGAAGTGAGCCAGAAACGAGATGAACCCCACATGGGACTGCAGGCCCTGGGCAGCTGTGAGCCTGAAACAGATGACTCCCACATGGAGCCATGCAGGCAGGCCAAGGGAGAGGAGCCAGCCCAAAATCACCTCCAGTCTGGTGCAAGGGGACTGGACAGAGAACTAGCCTGAGATAACCACCAGTCTAGCGCCACATGGGCCTGGTGGCAGGGAAGTAAAATATGCCCAAGATGACCCCCACCCTGGTACCATAATGCACAGGTGGAGCATAGCACTCCAAAGACGACCACACACACTCAGAGACCCACCCCTCAACCCTCATTCCCACTAAGACAAGCAAGTAAGAGGTAGAGAAAAGGAAGAGAATGAGAAACAGAAGGATGTGGGCACAATGGAAGAGAGGCAGAACTTCAGATTCAAGGGTAGTGAGGAACAGCCTGATGTGAGTAGCCAGTAAGGCCACCTGGGACCATGGTGGGGTCCTGGCTTGTGCTGCCACTGGGTGGGGCACGTCTGGGTCCATGGCCCTGCAGGAGAAGGGGGTCTGTTACCACAAAGGCCAGGCAGACATCGCTGGTCTGGGCTGCCACCTGGGGACATGTTGATGTCTGAAGGATATGCAGAAGGGGCTCAGGGGCATGAGAGCAAAAGGCCTGACTCTGTCCCTAGCCAACTGCAGTACTGAAGAGCAGGCCCTGCACCTCTCCTGGGCAGCACAGTAGAGCTGACCCTGGTTGTTTTAGTTGCAGGTAAGCTGGCCCCGAGGGTATGACAGTGGGAGAGCTGGCCCTCCCACTCATCTTCAGTGTAGTGACATGGGCAAGGAAGAGATGCCCCCTCGCCCCTTACCAACTGCAGTAGGTAGGAGAGCTGGAACTGGCCCCAGGGCATGAGAGCAGGACAGCTGGTTCTGCCTCTTGCGGTAGTGGCATTGATTGGGCCAGCTGGGGCAGGGCAGGGGAGCTCATCCCCAATGGTGTGAGTGTGGGAGAACTGATGGACTGACCAGCTCAGATACCTCTCAGGCCCAGATCCAGGGCTTTGAATTGGCCCACCCCAACATCGACCCCATTGATGAACTAATGGAGTGAATGCAGGAGCCAGTCCTATAGATTCAAAACTACAGGATCTCCATGACAAATAGCAACAATAGGATATCTGAGAGGAGTCCCAGTGAGGTTCCAGTATTGATAATGTAGCAGATGTCAGAGGCCTCGTACCAGACCAACAACTCATTGCAATGAATATTTGCAAGCAAAGAAGTATGAACAAAAGGGTATACTGTGTGACACACTGTAACACACTACAGCTTCCACAATGAGATTTTTTTTTCTCTATGTTGGGGGGAGGTTGCCATGGTAGAGGGCAGGTACAAGGAGAGGGAGAGCTGAGTGGAATTGGGGTGCATGGTGTGAAATTCATAATAAAATCAATAAAAAGTTTTTTAATTTTTTTAATTTAAAAAGTTTAAAGATTCACTGTTTCTAGTTTGTGTTTGGTGTTACAGATGTTTGCCCTCAGCCTACTGCTCCAACCACCATGCCTGCCACCTGCTGCCTCCATTCTGACATCATGGATTCTAAAACCTTTAGCAAATCTGACAAAAAGAGGAAAAAAAAGATGCAAGTTAAAATTAAAGGTTAAAAGGATGTCCTTACAACTGAGCCCAATGGATATATAAATCACCTAACCAGATCTACTACAAGCAGAGACTGGGGTTGTTATTCAAAGCCCAGCACCAGACAGATTCACTGCTGAATTCCAGCAAATTTTCAACTACCTCATACAAATTCTTCCTAATTTGTACCATAAAACAGAAATCTAAGGAACACTATCAAATTCATTTTATGAAGCCAGTAGTTTTCTGATACCAAAACAGGGTTTAATTTTTTTTAAAAAACTACAAAAAAGAAAACCACAGCCCAAAATCTTTTAATGAACACAGATGCAAAATTCTCAACAAGATACCTTCAAACGTAATTCAGGAACACATTAAGATTATACATTATGATCAAGTGGGCTTCATTCCAGGAAAACAAAGTTAGTTTAACACACATAGATCAGTAAGCAAAATATACTATGTAAATAAACATAAGGACAAAAACAACATAAACATTTCAATCAGTGCTGAAAGGCATTTAATAAACTTGAGCATGCCTTCATAGTACAAGTTCTGGAGATTTAAGAAATAGATGAATGGTACATACCTCAAAATAATAAAAGGGTATATAATAAACCTATAGCCAACATTATATTAAATGTAGAAAAAGTAAGAGCTTTTCCTCTAAAATCAGCAATAAGAAAATGATCTCCACTCTTCCTTCTCTTATTCTGTATAGTGCTTAAAGTCTTATGTACAGAAATTTGATAAGAAAAGACATAAAAGAGATATCAATTGAAAGAGGAAAAGTCAAACTAACCTGCAGATGGTATGGCCTATATTTTAAAAGACCCTATTGATTCTACAAAAAAATTCTTGCACCTAAAAAAAGCACATATACTGTAAAGTTGCAGAATATAAAATCAATATTTAAAAAATTACTCTCCATTTATACCAAGAAAGAAAGCACAGAAAATGTCCCATTCAAAATAAGTTCAAATTTTTAAGTATTTTGGAATTCTATCTAATCAGAGAAGTGAAAGACATCTATAATAAAAACCTCCAGATATTGAAAAAATTTCAGACACAATGGAAAGACATTCCATGCTGCTGGATTTGCAGAATTAATAATGTTAAAATGGCTACACTACCAAAATTTAATTTACAGGTTTAATATAAAACCTTAAAATTTTTGGTACCATTTTTCACAGGCTTATAAAAAACAACATGAGAATGCATACAGAACCATGAAAGATTATGAATATCCCAAGCAATCCCAATAAATTAAAACTGTTGGAAGCATTATAATACCGAACTTCAAATTATACTATAGAGCCATAGTGATAAAGAAAGCCTGGAACTGACATAAAAATATAAAAAAAAATCAATGAAATAAAATAAGGACCCAGAAATAAAACACTCATGTTATTTCCAGTTATTTTTTAGTGTCTTTTTTTATTGCCTAGTTAATTTTTGACAAAGGTGGTAAAAAACACACATTGGATAAGAAGACCAGCTATTCAAGAGTGGTACTGGCAAAGCTTCATTTGTACCCCCAGAAGAGTGAAGTTAGAATGCTATACTTCACCTTATACAACTGTTCAAAATGGATCAAATTTAAAAGCAAAAACACTGAAGCTTCTAGAAGAAAACCTGGGGATACCCTTCAAGACATTGGAGTAGGCAAGAACTTCTTGAGTAGAACACCGATAGCATGGAAATGACCCCAAGTATCAATAGAAGAGAATACATGAAAATAAGTTCTGTCCACCAAAGGAAAAAATTCCAGAGCACATAGACAGCCTACAGAATGGGAGAAAAATCTTCACCAGCTACACTTCAGAGAAGAGGCTAATATCCATAATTTACACAGAATTGTAGAAATTAAATAGCAAAGGGGAAAAATGTCAGGCAACAATTGGGTGATAAACTGAATAGACAGTTTTCATGGGGAACAAGAGAGAAAACAAAGGGCCAGTATAGTGGTTTGAATTGGAATGCCCCCCATAAACTCATGCTTGTGAATGCTTGGTCATAGGGAGTGGCACTATTAGAAGATGTGGCCTTTTTTGAGGGAGGCATGGCCTTGTTGGAGGAAGTAGGTCACTAGGGGTGGGCTTTGAGGTCTAAGAATCTCATCTGGCCACTGTAGCACACACTCACTTCTGTTGCCTGTGGATCAAGATGCAGAACTCTCAGCTCCATCTCCACCACTATGTTTGCCTTCACACCACCATGACAATAATGGACTACACCTCTGAAACTGTAAGCCAGCCCTAATTAAATGTTTTTCCCTTATAAGAGTCATTGTGGCCAGGTGTGGTGGCATATGCCTTTAATCCCAGCACTAGTGAGGCAGAGGGAGGCAGATCTCAGACTTTGAGGCCAGCCTCATCTACAAAGTGAGTTCTAGGACAGCCAGGACTATTACACAGAGAAACCCTGTCTCAAAAAAAATTAAAACAAAACAAAAAACAGAGTCACTGTGATCATGGTGTCTCTTCACAGCAACAGGAAGTTTCCTCATCTATTTTTATAGCAGCCTTATTTGTAATAGTTAGAAACTGGAAACAATCCAGATGTCCCTCAACCGAAGAATGGGTTAAAAAACTGTGGTACATCTATACAATGGAATATTATTCAGCTATCAGGAACAATGAAATTATGCAATTTGCAGCCAAATGGATGGAAATAGAAAAGCTCATCCTGAGTGAGCTAACCCAGACTCAGAAGGACACATATGGCATCTATTCACTTATAGTAGGATTTTAGCTATATAGTAGAAGGTATCGATACTACAACTAACACACCAAAGGGAACTTGGACATAGACTTCTTATTTTTAATTTTTATTCTTTATCTATTTTTTATATATTAGTTATATTTTTTTCTATTTTTTAGTCTTTTTTATCTATTGTATGCTTATTGGTTTGTTTGTTTAGTAGTTCTCTGTCCCGGGCAACGAGACACTTTTCACTGATGGTACTGCTTCGTAGATCCCCAATGAATGAAGAGGCTCTTGGCCCTCATACGACCTCTCAACTGAGATGAGGGACTGTTATATAAGGACACCCCACCCCAGAGAAATGGGATGGAAGGGTTAGGAGGTAAAGAAAAAAAATGAAATGTGATGTTTCGGCCTTTTACTACTAACTGTCATAAACTGTTTAGGATAATTAAGAAATGCAAACTAATGGTTATGCAAGCCGGTCATTCTGTTAGGTACCATGACAGCCTATTATAGTTACTTGCTAAGCTAATCAGAAATAAACCTGCTAAGAGACAAGCAACAGCTGCTTACCCTAATATAAGAGATAGATAGGGCCTCTTCAAAAACCTCAAAAGATCTGCAGAATATGGCATTCAAAGATGTTTTCGTAATTTTAGATTTTTTGATATCAAGACATATCAACTCCTGACAGCACCCCCTATTCTCCTCCAAGTAGAAGATGAGCATTGAAGAATCTCCAGTGGGAGATGATTGAATTAGTCGCAAGCCTATCTCTTGGTAGGAAAAGCCCCTTGCTCCAACTGTAGACAGAATGCTGTCGAAAAAGGACAAAACCTAGAAGCAGGTAAGTCGACAGCCTAGCTCTGCCAAGACAGGGTAGGTAAGTCCTTCATAACCCCTGCTCTACAATCAATGTCTGTCAGAGAAACGGGGCCAAATGACTGAAGATCGATACTGTAATGTATGGAGAGAAAATGGGAACTGTCCAGGCAGCCACTGGTATGTCATTTCTTAGTTTTGGAAGCTGCAGGCCCTGTACTTCCTATAAAATCAGATATATTTATCCCTCTCAGGTCTCTGAGGTGGTTGAAGAACAGATAGCTAGAGTCTCATAATTTAATTTTGAGTTGTTTAGGAGTCAAGAGAGTGCTATAGATCTAAGAAGATACTTTTAAAATTGTGTTGCAAGTTAGTATGAATGTTGAGTCAGATATAGAACTTTAAACTCATGGAGATGGTTAGAGAGTAGAATGTTAAAGTCAGGTACCAAATACATATGGACTTGTCATTGGGAATGTACTTTAAGCCATATAACCCTCATAACTGTGGCCTAATTACCTCTGTTGTACTGTATTGTATTTATTATTATAAGAGAAAGAGCCATTTGTTGGGACTGAAAGGGGAAACTGTAGGGGGAAATAAGATATACCTTAAACTTAAAAGAAAAAAAAGGGAAGAGGATGGGGGGTTGAGAGTTGGAGGGTGGGACTGGGGGGAAAATAGGGAAGGGACTGCAATTGAGATGTAACTTGAAGAAAAAAAATTAAAACAAAACAAAAAAAGAGTCACTGTGATCATGGTGTCTCTTCACAGCAACAGAAACCCTTACTAAGACAGCCAGCAACTATTATTATTTTAAGTATTCAGTATGCTAGCTATCAGGAAAATGCAAATTAAAACTACTTTGAGATACCTCCAACACCCCAGACAGAAAGGCTAGCATCAATAACTTTGATCAAAAAATGTAGGAGGTGACATGGAAAGACAGGAACACTTATTCACTGTTGGTGAGGGTACAAATTAATACAACCATTGTGGAAATTGGTTTGGAATTTTCTCAAAAAAATAAAAATAGGACTACCATATGACTCCTGGACATATTTGTACCCAGACAACTCCTGAACCTACCATAGAGATATTTGAACCCACATATTTATTGCAGCTTTATTCACTATCGCAAATAATTGAAATCAACCTGGTTGCACATAAACAGATAAATGGATAATAAAATTTTGGTAAGAAATACTCGTCATCTCAAAAGAAAAATGGAAAAAAAAAAGAAAAATGGAATCAAAAAGTGAAAGAAAACATATGGACTTACAATGTATAATATTAAATGAGGTCACATACTCTCAGAAAGGAAAACGTGTGTTCTCCCTCATATGCAGAATCTAGGCAACAATATATATAAACAAATGTATGTGTGGGTATGGTATAATATGTAGAAAATAGAACAAAAATGCTAAATATTAGGAGATGAGAAGGACAGAATGCAGATGATAGATACAAGTTTTGAAAAGGATATAAAACTAATTGTTTTTCCTTTTTGTTTTCCTTCATTGATTAATTTATTTATTCACTTTACATCCAGATAACAGACCCTCTCCCTCTTTCCTCCCAGTTCCACATTCCCATCCTCTTTACCCTTTACCCCTCCTCTTCTCCTCTTCACCACCACCACCATCTTCATACCAACCAACCCCAGCATATCAAATCACATCAGAACTAAGCACATCCTCTTCCACTGAGGCCAGACAAGCTGGCCCAGCTGGGAGGAAAGTTATCCAAAGGCAGGCTGCAGGTTTCAAGTCCAAGAGAGCCCCAGCTCCAATTCTTAGAGGACCCACATGAAGACCAAGCCATCTATCAGCTACACGTGTGTAGGGGGCCTGGATCCAGTCCATGAATGCTATTTTGTTGGTGGTTCAGTCTCTGTTGGATCCCTTGAGCCCAGGTTAGTTGGCTCTGTATGTCTTCTTGTGGTCTCCTTGACCCCTCCAGCTCCCTCAATCCTTCCTCCTTCACAAAATTCTCTGAGCTCTGCCTAATTTTTGGCCTTGGGTCTCTGAATCTGTTTCCACCAGCTGCTGGATGAGCCTCTTAGGTGAAAGTTATGCTAGGCTCCTGTCCACAAGCATAGCAGAGTCTCATTAATAGTGTCAGGGGTTGGCTCTCTCCCATGGGGTGGGTCTCAGATTAGGCCAGTCATTGATTGGCCTTTCCCTCAATTTCTGTTCCATCTTTATCCCTGCACATCTTGTAGACATAGCAAATTTTGGGTCAATGGTTTTGTGAGTGAGTTGGTGTCCCTTTCCCTCCACTGGAAATTCTGCCTGGCTACAGGAAATGGCCACTTCCACCCCCCCTGCTGCTCGGAGTCTCCGCTAGAGTCACCCCATATCCTCTCAGTAGCCACCCCTATCCTAGGTCCCCAGCTTGTCCTAGAGATGACCCCCAATCAATTTCCTAGTTCTAACTCTGTCATTGATTTTTTTCATTTTTGGTGATGGATAAGTATGCAAAAATATATTCCACAGTGAAAAGTGTAAAATCCAGTGTGAAATGCCACAGTCTCAAGTCAGAAATGTAAGTGTAACTAACTGTATGGAAGTTCACTGAGTTACATAGTCTTTAGGTCTGGTTAATCTTGGTTTGTGATTTTTTTTTACTTTTACTTCCAGCATTTTTATAATAAAAACTGTTATTGAATGAAAAAAATAGGAAAAGGCTCCTGAAGATGCACCCTCTTTCTACAAGCTACAATAATCTTGGATGTCCTTCTGGATTTTTCTTGTCCTTTGTCACTGAAACTTTCCATCAGTTTTATGTGCTTTGTGGATAATGGTGATTAAACAGGAATATTTAACAGATGTGAGCATTTGGATTCCAAACCTGGAATGATGTAGCCAGCTCTCATCTTTGAGGCTCCTGTCAGTCCTTGGAGATCACAGAGATCATCTTGGTAATTTACTACAGTGGAAGAAATAGTCATCTGCACACTCAGTGGGAGGTTTGATGACTTCTTTGAGGAATGCACTGTGTCCTCAAGGTGGCATCCTGAAGATATTTGTAGCCACAGTGTACTTAATATGACCTCCTTCGATATTATTATCACACGAAGATTACAAGATTGAAAAGTGCAGGCCAGCCTCCATCTTAATAACTCATTTCCTCCTTGTGACATTTTCTCAGATCTGTAGGATGATTATTGTCAGTAAGATTGCCATACACTTGGATGCTGAAGTCCAGGAAAAGGATGCATGCTTATCCTGTCAGAACCCTTAAGATCTGATCATCTCTGGAAATGTCCTCGCAGACTCACTCAGAGATGTTCTCTGCAATCTTCTGTAAATTTTACACATCGGTCAAGTTAACAATCATGACTAACCACATGGAAGCCCAAGATGCTTCCTACTAACTTCTCCAGCATCCCATTTCATTTAGTGAGGATACTAAATGAGAAGAGCCACAAGACATGGGGCCCACTTGGAAATATGACCATAGACATAAAAATTAAGCTGAAACTTGTCGTATGACAAGGGGTCAACCATTTGAAGAACCAGTGAGGGAGTCTTCCAGGCAAAAGGAGATCATGGAAAAATCTGAGCTGAGAATGAGTTGGGGTGTTCTGTTCCCAGTCTGGAAATATGTAGTCAGAGGATAAATAATAAAGGCAAGGATATCATGATGAAGCAAATTAAGACCATATCATGTAAGATGTGATAAATTAATAATTAATTATATTATACTATAAATGCAACGGGAAGCATCAAAAGGGTCTAGCAGAAGAGTGGCACCAACATATATGTTATATAAGTGAAACACATAGCATTATAAACACTACCTGTAACTATTGCTGTGTCAAATATGGACTGTAGTAGGGGAAAGTAGAATGAGGCAGTAATGGCTTTGCAGGACACCTTGGGATGGTTTCCCTAGGCTAAATTTGTGGTCCATAAGGGATGGCTTGAGGCTTACAGTGAATCTAGAGGGTTGATTATGCTGTGGTTTGAATATAATTTGTCTCCCAATTTTATGAAGGAGTTTGATCCTCAAAGACTTATGTTAACAGTAATAAGAGGGTGGAAATTCAATCTGATCATGGTCTTTGGAAGCTGGGAAGTGATTAGATTAATTTAAGTCATTAGAGTAGATCTTCCATGATTGAATCCAGGTGACTATAGGAGAAAGACCACACAGAGATTCACATGCTTCTTCCACAATGTGATGCAGCTTACATAGACCTTTGTTTGAACCTGCATGTGTTAGTCAACTTTGTAGTACTATAATAAAATCCCTAAGATACTCAATTTAAAAGGAAGAAAGGTTTATTTTGCTCACAGTTCTTGAGGCTCAATCTATGGTTAATTGGCCCTGTTTCTCTGGGGAATGTGACAAGGCAATACATCATGTGGGAGTCCAGAGCAAAGAAGAAAGCCACCTTGGAGCAACTTGGAAATAAAGAGCAAGAGATCAAAATCCCAATATTACCCTCAAGGGCATACCTCCAATAACTTAAATTATTAACACTAGGCCCAACCTCTCAACTGTGTCATGGATCTTTGAGGTGCATTTAAAATTTAAAAAACAGAACTAGAGAGATGCCTCAGCTGTTAAGGCTAGGCTCACAATCAAAAAAAAATTAAATGAAAAGAAAACAAAACAATGGAGGAGTGTTCCCCTTTCTCCACAACCTCACCAGCATGTGCTGTCATTAGAGTGTTTGATCTTAACCATTCTGACAGGTGTGAGATGGAATCTCAGAGTTGTCTTGAGTTGCATTTCTCTGATGACTAAGGATGTTGAGCATTTCTTCAAGCATCTCTTGGCCATTAGAGATTCCTCTTTTGTGAATTCTTGGTTTAGCTCTGTTCCCCATTTTTTGATTGAATTATTTTCTTTCCTGGTGTTTAGTTTCTTGAGTTCTTTATAAATTTTGGATATTAGCCCTCTGACAGATGTGGGGTTGGTAAAGATCTTTTCCCAATCTGTATGTTGCCATTTTGTTCTGATACTCCTCCATTGCTAGTGAGAGTGCAAACTTGTACAACCACTATGGAAATCAGTCTGGTGATATCTTAGAAAACTTGGAATAGCTCTACCTCAAGACCCAGCCACACCACTCCTGGGTGTGCACTCAAATGATTCCTCACCAAACCACAAGGATGTCTCCTCAACTGTGTTCATAGCAGCTTTATTTGTAATCACCAGAAACTGGAAACAACTCAGATGTCCCTCAACCAATGAATAGATAAAAAAAAACCCTGTGGTACATTTACACAATGGAATACTACTCACCATCAGAAATAAGGAAATCATGCAATTGCCAGCCAAATGGATGGATCTAGAAAAGCTCATCCTGAGTGAGCTAATCCAGACCCAGAAGGATGCACATGGTGTGTATTCATTTATAACTTGATTTTACCCATACAGTACAGGATAACTATCCTACAACCAACAGACCAAGAGGAACAGGAACACAGACTTTATTACCTGTTGTTGGAACATTTTGCCCTAGTGGAACTGCCATATAGGCCCCCCGTGCAAAAGGAAGCTCTTAGCCTTCATATGACTGATGAAATGAGGGGGGTTGATATGTAGGAGCACACCACACTGAAGGAGTAGGATGGGTGGGAGAAGGGGGAGAGGGTAGGAGGGTGGGACCAGGAAGGGTGTAAGAAGGGGGCTGTAATGGAGATGTAACTTGAGGTAATAAATAAAATTTTTAAAAAAACAAACAAACAAGAATACTGCAACACACTGACTGAACTTCTAATATTCAAAACATTGAGTTAAATAATCTATGTTCTTTATAAAGTGATCTGCTTTATGTATATCATTATAGTAATAAAAAGCTGACTAATATATACTATAATGATGAAAATATAAAAATCACAATTCAAAACAGTTTGGCCATCAAGGCCCTATGAAAACCCTCAAACAACTTAGGCTATTGCCAAGGTTATTGGTTGCTTTCCAGAAACTGATGATAAGGCCCTAATGCTGAGAACAATGTGTATCTATGTCATTGAATATGGAGAAGTAGAGCTAGTCCCTACTTATAGCCTTTCACCCCTGCTAACTAGTGTTCATGGTACTGGAAGGTACTCTGCATGCTACCAGAGGAGAAAGATAACCACCAACCTAGCTACAAACCCTATGCTCTACAATGGTGACTTACCTGCATGATGCGCTGGTACAACAGTAGCACAAATGTTGTGGGGATTGATTGGTTTTAAGGCCCACTCCATGAGATAAAACCAATACCTGACACTGCCCAAGTGGCCAAGAGCCTGAGACTAGATAGGCCATGGGCCTATGGGGAAACCAAATATTATTGTTTTGCTAAAGAAACACAGTAATAACTGCCCATAGAGGCATTGCAGATGTGGGCTGCTATGTCACATGTGCATCAGTAGATGGCAGAGAGGAGAGAATCTATGTCTACATTCAGTGTTCTGACCTATGAACATTTGAATGAATAGTAGCCTAACATTCCTGGAAAAAAATCAAGTTGGAAACCAACACAAATTCAGCATCATGGGACCCAGACAGGGAGCTAGCCTGTGATGATCACCAGTCCAGAACCAGGCAAGCAGGAGATGGGCTCCAAGGACAGGAAGCAAGCCAAAGACTAAAAGAACTAGAAGAACCTTACCTGACCCTGGATGTGGGGGTTGTGAGTGAGCCAACCCCCAGGGTATGAGTGTGGGAGAGCCGGCCCTGCCTCTTCTCTGCTTTGTGGTGGTGTTCTCAAAGGAGAGATTCCCCTTCCCTCCCTTTTGCCCTCACCACCACTGGCAGACAGAAGATCTGGCCCTGCCCCTCACATACTGCAGCACTCGGGAGAGCAGACCCATCACCTGGCCTGGACAGTACAGTCCAGCTGGCCCTGGTTGTGGGGGATGTGTGCGAATCCCCCCAAGGATGTGAGTGTGATACAGCCAGCCTTGGGAGTGTGAGTGTGGTAAAGCCAGCCTTGGGAGTGTGAGTCAGTGAGTGTGTGAGAACCAGCCCTGCCTTTAATCTGCTTTTTGGTGGTGTTGGTGAGAGAGAGAGAGAGAGAGAGAGAGAGATCCCCTCCGTTCTCTGATGCCCTCCACACAGGTAGCAGGTGGGAGAGTTGGCCCTGATGGGCTCATGAGAGGAGGTGAACTGGTCCAGCCCCTTACTTGCTGTAGCACTTGGGATAACAGGCCCTGCACCTTACCTGAGCAGCACAGTAGAACTTGCCCTGGATGTGGGGGTTGCAGGCCCAGAACCAGGGCTTGGAGTTGACCCACCCCAACATATACCCCATGGATGAACTGCTGGAGGGCATGAAGAGGCCAGTTCCACAGACTCAAAACTACAGGATCTCCATGACACAGGACAATAACAGCATATCTGAGGGGAGTCCCAGTGAGGTTCCAGTTTTGACAAGGTAACAGAAGCCAGAAGCCTCATACCAGACCAAGGAATCATTAGAATGAACATTTGCAAACAAAAAAAAAATGTGGACAAAGTGGATATTATGAGACAAACTGAGACACACTGCAGCTTCCACAATGAGATTTTTGTTCTGTTGAGAGTGGTTGCAAGAGTTGAGGGTGGGTCTGAGGGGAGGTGGGAGATAAGAACGAACATGGTGCATGATGTGAAATTCACAAAATAAAAAATAAATAAAAAGTTTAAAAAAGAATCACAGCAATAAAATGATTCCTAACAACATTCTGCTTTACCCATGATCAGGGTCTCACTTAGCCACTATCAGAGAAGCTTATTCTTATTGTAGATGAGAATTAATATAGAGATCCATAATTGCATAGTGTTCAGAGAATGAGAGACCTTGGAACACTCAGTCCTAAATGGAATGTCTTCATCAACACCACACACACACACACACACACACACACACACACACACACACACACACATACACACGACTCAGGGAGCTATACAGAAGAGGAGGCAGAAAGATTATAAGAGCCAGAGGGGATGGAAGACATCAAGGCAACAGTGTCTTCCAGACACAAAATGATTGATGCACATAATGAACTCACAGAGACTGCGGCAACAAGCACAGGGTCTGCACAGGTTCAAACCAGATGGAGTTCCAACACTGGGAGGGGAAAGTAGACATAATCTCTCATTCCTCACAAGAAACTATTGCCACTTGATAACTGCTTGCAAAGGAAAAATTAGTTTTCTCCAATGCAGTCTCACATAGTCAGGTTTTAATGAGAGCTCTCTCCCCAGCCCTACCAAATTATCTCCCACAAGCCCCATCTTTAATTACTATTGCACTAGGGATTGGTGCTTCAACATAAGAATTTGGGAGATGGGTAGACTACAGATCCTTACACACCACTGCACAATAAGATACCATTTGATATAAAAGAACAAATTAATAACATAAACCCATGTGGCTGGATCTCAAATGCTTTTTCTTTTTTTTAATTTCTAAATAAAAGAAGTCAAAAACCATATACTTTGTGACTCAGTTTATAAAATATTACTAAAGGTAAAACTCTGAAGACAGAAGTCAGTCAGTGATGTCAGGAGTTATGTGTTCAGCAAGTGGATTTATCCCAGAAAAACACCACTTAGTTTTCCTATAGGGACTCTTCTGTGTCTTGGCCATTATTTTGATTCTACCACAAAAAGCATAAGAGTCATATGAGAGGAAGGAACCTTAATAGAGAAAATGCCTCCATACGAATGGGTGTAGATTGTTTTCTTCATTAGTGATTGATGGGGGAGGGACAAGATCATTGTGGGTGGTGCCATTACCTCCTGAGTTCTATAAGCAAGCTGAAGAGAAGAGAAAGAAAGAAAGGAAGAAAGGAAGGAAGGAAGGAGGGAGGGAGGGAGGGAGGGAGAGAGGGAAGGAAGGAAGAAAGGAAGAAAGAAAGAAAGAAAGAAAGAAAGAAAGAAAGAAAGAAAGAAAG
>CAJQZJ010009840.1:5353195-5376191 GCA_907164525.1 Lophiomys imhausi
GTGTGTGTGTGTGTGTGTGTGTGTGTGTGTGTGTGTGTGTGTGCAGGCCAAAGGCCAACCTCAAGTATATCTTCCCCAGTCATTCTTCACCCTATTTTCTAAGACAGACTCTCATGTTTACCTGGAGCTTGGCTGGTTGGCTGTCAGACACCAGAGATCTGCATGCCTCTGCCTACCCAAAGCTGAGATTTTAAGCATGTGCCGCCACACCAAGCTCTTTTTCTTATGTGTATTTCTTTTCTTTCTTTCTGTTTGTTTGTTTATTTTACTTTTGAGATTGCATTTTAATTACATTATTTCTCCCTTCCCTTTCTCCTTCCAAACCCTCCCATATCACCCTCACCTCTCTCCTTCAAATGTATGGCCTCTTTTTCCATCAATTGTTACTGCATGCATATATGTATTTATATAGACATATATATTCCCAAATATAACATGATGAGTCCAAATAAGGTTACCTGTGTATATGTTTTCAGAGCTTTTCATTTGGTCCTGGACAACCAATTGGGATACTCTTACCTGGGGAGGACCACCTATCCCACTTCCCACTTCACTCAGTTGCCTATGGTTCTTTGTGTAGGGTTGAGGTCTCGTGGGCTTTCGCCCATGCAGTTTGGCATGTTCATTGGTGTCCTCTTTGTTCAACTCATGTTGATGAGATTTTATGAGTGTAGCTTCTGATATTGCTAGGCAACACAATCTCACAGCAACCTCCCTGATCCTATGCCTCTTCCTATCTTTCCTCCCCCACTTCTACAATGTTCCTGAGCCTTAGTTGTGATAGTGCGTTGTAGAAGTATGCACTGGGACCAGGCTCATCAACTCTGCATTTTTATTGGTTATGCTTTTCTATAGTGCTCTCTGTCTATTGCAAAGAGAATTTTCCTTGATGAGGGTATAAGGACAAGTATTCCTAGATTGTTGTTAGGAATTGTGCTGGTTTAATAAATTAGTACTTGTAAATTTTCCTCCAATCGTCATGGTTTCTCTAGAACTTGTTGATTAGCTAGGTTTCCAGTAGTAGGCGTGATTCCCTTTTTTGTTGAGTGGGTCTCAAGTCCACTTAGAGTGCTGCTGGTTAGCTCTAGGGTATGTATGCCACTACTACAATTGTAGAATTATCATGCTGTGCTGATTGATGGGGTTCATAGGCAGCAGAGGTGGATGGGACTGTTGCTGTCCTCTCCTTTGGAAGATTGCACAGGGCCTTCTGGAACCATGAAAGCTAGTCCTCAAGAAACGAACATTCAGGTCAGTTACAGCTCAGGGACCTCTGGACTCTGTTTCTGAAGTCATCGCCAACTTTTTCACATGGGTCCAGGGGATCAAATTCAGGTCCTCACCCCTACACAGCAAGCACTTTGCCTACTGAGTCATCTTTCCATCCCTGAATTTAATCTCTAAAGAACATTGTACTAATCTCTTTATAGAGGATGATGTTATGAGCACAAGCGAGGCATCCAATTTATTTTGCTCCTCCAGGGCAAAGCCTAGGTGGCCAGAAGGCCCTGATCATCCACCCTAAGTGGACCATCAAGCCAGCAGAAGTCCTGAGCAAACTGGGTTGGAGGAATGGTTGGAGAGTTTGAAGTAAGTTTTCTAATAAGGGGCTCCTTTATGTTGGTAACAAGCTCCAGGCTTTATCCATAAGATAGGTAACTTAGAGTCTGTGTGATCAAGACTCTTGGAGAAACTTAAGAGGCCAGCTTACCCTTCACCAGCATGGTCCTGTTTCCTTGTCACAGCAAAGCTGCCACATCTATGCAATTGCCCTCCTTTTACAAATTATGAAATCAACATTCAGAAGTTAAGTGACAGGCCAAGGACAGGAAAGACACAGAACTTGACTTCAGTCTAATCAAGCTGAACTATGTAATGGCCATAACCTTTCTCCTACTTGTCTACTATTTAATAGACTTAGCTGTAACCTGCACTCGTTTTAATGTCACTACAGCCCGCTAACACCCATATCCTGCCCTCCTGTGTTTTGTTGTTGTTGTTCCTGCTGCTGCTATTGTTATAGTGAGTGTACTAAGGATGCCTTGAGAGCTCCAAAGAAAAGAAAACTGGTTGCAGAATTCCAGAAGTACAAGGTCTCAAGGACTAAGGAACCCAAACACACAAGCTATTTATCCTGAACCACCCAGAGAAAAGGCTATACTATCCCTCACTCTTAAGTTGAGAGGTTGGACTATAACTTCAAGGAATCCTTGGAACTTGAAACTCTCTACTGTGTTATGCAAACTCAAAAACAGGTAGGTAAACTGACATCTAGATGACAGGCATATATATGACACAAATATAAATTATCATACAAATATTTGTGTATAATTTTTATATATGCATGTATTTATACACATTTTTGATGCTGTTTTTTAAGACAGCTTCTCACTATGTAGCCCTGGCTGTCCTGAAACTCACTATGTAGACCAGGCTGGCCTCTAACTCACAAAGATCTGATGGGGTGATGTTATGTATTCTAAATGTTAATTAATTGGTCCTGCTCACTGTCTGTTACTTACATTGTCTCTGATTGGTTGAATAAATGCTGAGGCCTGAGATTGGACAAAGACAGAATTAGGTGGGACTAAGGTGTGAGGGCTTCTGAAGCAGAGAGGTAGATGAAGTAAAAGGAGCCTCCAAGAGAAAAAACAAAGAGCAGAAAGGAAGACACATGCCATGGGTTACAGAAAAGGACCTCATTCCATGTGACCTGGAATATCACCATAGCATGGAGAAAAACAGCCCAGGGGACGTATGTATATTATACAGGGCTTTATTCAGAAATAGAATTAAGAGCTAGCTTAGATGGACCAAGATTGCTCAATTCAGGCCAAGGCTTGTTAAAATCCACATGGTGTCTGGGTGCTCATTTACAATGGCTGGTTAAGGATTAACAGCCGCCAATCAATTAAAATAATATAAATACTAAGTAAATAATTTTTTTGAGACAGGGTTTCTCTGTGTAGCCCTGGCTGTCCTGGACTCACTTTGTAGACCAGGTTGGCCTTGAACTTGCAGAGATCCACCTGTCTCTGCCTTCAGAGTGCTGGGATTAAAGGCATGTGCCACCACGCCCGGCAATTACCAACAGCTATGAACTGCCATGTGGGTGCTGGGATTTGAACCCAGGTCCTTTGGAAGAACAGCCAGTGCTCTTAACCACTGAGCCATCTCTCCAGCCCTTAAGTTAATAATTTAATTAGCCATTTTTCTACAGAGATCTGTCCATTTCTGCCTTCCAAGCTCTGGGATTAAAGGCATGTGTTTTATACACATATTTTATCTTTGTGCAAAAATATAGTTTTAATTTTGTGTCTCATCAAAAATTATTTTCTCAAAGGATCTCTAACGACAAGAGTCCACTGCATAGTGGGCATGGGCAAAGGACATGTTACTGTATTCGAGCATTCTCCCTGTTAGAGAGTTCAGACCCAGCAAAGGTGGCCAGGGCCTCCCAAGTTATCCCTTTTCAAAGGTGTCTCCCAACTCAGACCCTGAAAAGGAAGAACTGATAAGAAAAAATTAATTTAAAGGGGGTGAAAGAGTGTTCCAGGTCTCACTAGCAAACTTTATCAATGAATAGCTTTACCTTTGAGCATATAGCTCTCCCCTAGGAATTTTGGAGATGTTCAGGGCTCTTCCTTGGGCTGTATTTTCAGAATCTCCTCTATCTGATAGGAGTGGAAAGCTGTGAAGGAACCTCTGGGACTCGTGCCAAGACCTCTAGACACCAGTGCAACAACAGTCCAGTAGCAGGGATGCCAACATCCCAACATAGGCATCTGGGAGAATACACAAAGATGATAAATAAAGGTGAGTCAGGGACTCAGCACCTCTTCAGGATGAGCTAAGGAAAGAGACCTAAGCAAAGACGTCATTGCTCAGAATCTCAGTTCTTTTAGACTTCAAGCAGGGCGCTGGACATTTTCCCCCATAGAACTGCACCATAGCTTTGCTGCTAGGAGAAGGCTCAGCAACAGATATTGATGAAACACTTCAATGATGGAGCCAAAGTACCTTAGATCAAAACCCAGCTCTGCAACTTTGTACTTGCAGGACCTTCAGCAACTGACTTGACCTGTTTCCTTGTCTATAAAATGAAGATGATAATAGTGTCAACTTCACAGCCTCATGATGAGGACAGAATGAGTGCTTGGAATGGCCTGGCCCTTTACCGGCTCCATACACACAGGAGTTATTATCAGAAGGATCTGCTTTAACATGCCTTCTTGGTGCCCTTGATATGGGCAGATAGATCTTCTGGTTCATCACTTACAGTAATTTCCTTGGCACCTAAGCATCTCACATCTTGATTTTTCTTTCTCCCAAAGTCTTTTCACCCATCTGGATCCACAGTGACCTTCAAGAATCATAGGGTGCCTGCCTAGAGCTTTGTATACATATCCCATTCATGTCTCTCTCACCATAAGCCTTAGGGTCAGAAAATACTCACATTTCTTGTCCATCAACAGTCAGGGTTGCAACAAACAGCACAGCCCTGCCTTGAGAAATTCTCCAGCTTCCCTGCAACTTTCCAAGTTCAAGGTCCTCTCTTCATCCCCATTTTTATATCCTGCAGCATCCAAAAGCTTAAGGTTCACAAACCAGTTTTCCACTGTCTCCTTTCTATGTCCTCTAACATCTCACTTTGCAAAGTGTGAGTTGCTGCCCATTATTGTCTTATAGTTTCAATTGGAAAGAGCTAATTTCCATTTTAATATCCTTTTTAGAGAGAGAAAGAGAGAGTTCATGAGCAAAAAAGCACCTGCTTAGTATAAATGCTTACAGTAAAATAGCCTGGGAACTTCCACGGATGGCCATAATTATTCCTGGGGTCCTGGACTGAAAGTAGACACATACTTCTTCCTTAGTACAAGGCTGTTGTCTCATACACAGAACAGGCTATGAGGGACCCTGATGCTGGCGCTCAGTCTGCATGGGAACATTTCCCACCAGCTGCCTGCACATTTACCAGAGAGTCTGAGTTTAGTATCTCCTTAAGAGCTCATTTTCTCATGCAGGCATGCTTGGCAGGCCAGAGGGGCTGTGGTTCTTCAGTCATGCCTTGCTGCTTTCACAAGAACTCTCTTTGTCATCCCATCACCCAAGCCACAGGCAGCTCACACCTCAACACAAGTCAAACACATGGCTCCCCTGGGGTCCAGAAGCTTCTCCAGAGGGCAAGGAGTGTCCGCTATCTTGGGTTCAAGGGCTGGCATTCTCATTCACCAGCATTGAGAGCTCTAGCACTCCTTCCTTTGAGGCAATGAGGTGTGTGTATGTGTATGTGTGCTTCTGTCTGTGTGTGATGGTTTTGAACAAAAAAAAAACCTAGTAAAATACATGAAACATAATTAGGCCAAATGCAATGGATACCCTTCCTCTGGAATATGTTTTAAGACACTATTCCTCATATCTTTCTTCATTCCAGGACTTCAACGCCACATTACTGTCAACAGCAAAAAAGAAAAATGCTTTCTTTCTGTGCAATCATGTTCACTAGTAGTCTTTATCATCTACACTCACAGGGACATAAAACCAACGGTCTGACAGGAACTATGTATAGGAACAGACCAACAATGCTTCCATTTGACAAATGAGGGCACATTAGGATAGAGAAGGTATATAGCTTAATCCACAGAGCCACTGAACTGATGTAACCCAGAAGATGGACCTTGCCACAAACTGTGCCTAACTAGGAACAGGGAACCTGCTTATTTTATTTCTAGGAGCAGGTAGGTGCAACTTGATAACTTATAGCTTAAATAAAGAGAAAATGAGGAAGGAAACAGAACAAAATTGTCAAACTATTCCAGGGTCATCAGTAGAAGAAACAAAGCCAGATGTGACCATTAAACATAGGGCTGGGGCAATGTTCAGTAGATAATGCACTTGATGCACATGTTTTAATCCCCAGCACCCACATAAGAGCCTGGAGCTTTAGTGACCATCTAAAATCCCATCCTTAAGAAGAGTAAGAAGCAAGAACATTCTGAGAGCTCTCTGGCCAGCCAATCTAGCCAAAATGGTGAGTTTTTGGTTCAGTCAGTGATCTATCTCAAAAAGTAAAGTGAAAGGTGATAGAAGACATGTGAACTGTAGCCTTCACATCCACATACATGAACAAATATGCACTCATGTACTACACTACACACACACACACACACACGGGCATTTACACTCTGCCTTTCCGTACCTGCATCAGTCATATGCACAATAATATTTAATAATTAATAGTTCTACACAATGAAAAATGAAAGTAAAAGTTTCTGACTGCCTTTATAGGGTGAAGGACATCCCACCATACAAAAGGCATGTTAAAACCCTAATCCCCAGTTCTTCAATGTGACCTTATTTGGGAATTTGAATATTTAACCACATGAAGAGGATGTCACTACTGTTGATTCACATCCAGTACAAGGTATTTTTATACACACAAGGAAATTTTGACTTAAATATACACAGAAGAAAGATGGTTTATGATGACACAGAGGAAAAAAATCTGGGAAGACAGATGATCAGACAAGGAACACAAGAGACTGCTAGAACAACACCAGGAGAAAGGAAGAGGTGAGGAAGCGTACCCTATTAGTTTGAGAAGGAGCATGGCCTGGCTAACACCCCAATTTCAGACTTTGAACCTCCCAGACTATGAGTCATGAATTTCTCTTTTACAAGTCACAGTTTGTGTGTTGCAGTAGCTCTGTGAAATAAATGTGGGGGTGCCACAGTCACCCCACCACAACCTGTCATCTCCCTCTTCCAAATTCAGAACCATTGATGCATATTGTACTAGAGCCTACCAGATAATCATTGACAAAACAAAACTAAAGCAGCCTTTCATATCTGCTGGTATAAGTGTGTGCATGTGTGTGTGCGTGCATGCATGTGTGTGTGTGCATGTGTGTGTGTGCGCGCGTGCGTGCGTGCGTGCGTGCGTGCGTGTGTGTGTGTGTGTGTGTTGAAAAAGGGTCTTATGTAGCCCAGCCTGTCCCAAACTTTGAGAATGACTTTGAACTCCTCACCTTCCTGCCTGCACCTCCCCAGTGTTGAGATTGTAGGTGTGTGGTAGTGCACTAGTTGAAGTGGTGATGGGGATTAAACACAATGGATCCACATCCCCAGTACTCTGTTGTGGTTTAAACATCTCTCCAAATCTCATGTTGAAAATGTTTTTCCACCGCACAATGGAAGAAGAACAGCATCTTCAACAAATGGTGCTGGTCCAACTGGATGTCCACTTGCAAAAGAATGAAATTAGACCCATACCTATCACCTTGTACCAAACTTAATTCCAAGTGGATCAAAGATCTTAACATAAAGCCGGCCACACTAAAGATACTAGAAGAAAAAGTAGGAGAAACCCTCGAACGCATTGGCACAGGTGACAACTTCCTGAACAGAACACCAACAGCTCAGGACCTGAGATCAACAATCAATAAATGGGACCTCATGAAACTGAAAAGCTTCTGTAAGGCAAAAGACACAGTCATTAGAACAAAACGGCAACCAACAGACTGGGAGAAAATCTTCACAAACCCCACATCTGATAGAGGGCTATTATCTAAAATCTACAAAGAACTCAAGAAACTAAATGCCAAGAAACCAAATAATCCAATCAAAAAATGGGAGACAGAGCTAAATAGAGAATTCACAAAGGAGGAATCCCTACCGGGAGTCACCTGAAGAAATGTTCAACATCCTTAATCATCAGAGAAATGCAACTCAAGACGACCCTGAGATTCCATCTCACACCTGTCAGAATGGCTAAGATAAAGAACTCAAATGACAGCACATGCTGGTGAGGGTGTGGAGAAAGGGGAACCCTACTCCATTGCTGGTGGGAGTGCAGGCTTGTGCAACCACTATGGAAGTCTGTCTGGAGATATCTTAGAAATCTTGGAATAACTTTGCCTCAGGACCCAGCCATACCACTTCTGGGTTTACACCCAAAGGACCTCTCACGGAGACATAGGGAAGTCTCCTCATCTATGTTCATAGCAGCCTTATTTGTAATAGCTAGAAACTGGAAACAACCCAGATGTCCCTCAACTGAAGAATGGATTAAAAAACTGTGGTACATCTATACAATGGAATACTACTCAGCTATAAGAAACAATGAAATCTTGCAATTTGCAACCAAATGGATGGATCTAGAGAAGCTCATCCTGAGTGAGCTAACCCAGACTCAGAAGGATGCACACAGCATCTATTCACTTATAGTAGGATTTTAGCTATATCGTACAGGATATCTGTACTACAACCAACACACCAAAAGGAACATGGACATAAACTTTTTTTTTTCATTTCTTTTTCCTTTCCCTTTTTTTTCTTTTTCTTTTTCCTCTCCTTTTTTGTTGTTGTTCTTTGTTTTTGTGGGTTTGTGTGTCTGTTGGTCTTTTTTTAGTTTTCCCCCCCGTAGCAAGGAGACACCTTTCACTGGCAGTACTGCCTCGTAGGCCCCCGGTGAATGAAGAGGCTCTTGGCCCTCATATGACTCCTGATCTGTGGTGAGAGACTGGTATGCAGGGACACTCCACCCCAGAGGATCAAGACGGAAGGGTCAGGGGGTAGAGCATGGGAGGGTGGGGCTGGGAAGCAGGAAAAGAGGACAATATGTTAAGGATGTAACCTGTAGCAACAAACAAATTTATTAATTAAAGAAAAGCAGGTAACAACGTTAAAACACTGTAAATAAAATAAAGAATACAGCCGTTCAACCTGGTTTTATAAACCTCCAAGTGTCGAAAAAACGTAGAGCTAAGGTAAAATACAGGAGAAATGTGGTGTTAACCCTTGCCTTTAACTTCAGCAGAGACGGGAGGAGCACCATAGAGTTAGTGGACTTATAAATTCTAGAGTTACACGGAAAAGGGTGGTGAGGGTACTCACCCTTAATCCCATCATTCAAGAAGAGTACACCCTTAACCCCAACACACTAGAGACAGAAGCAGGCAGATCTCAGAGCTCAAGGTCAGCCTGATACAAAACAAACTCTAAATAGAGAAAAACTTCGATCCAGGAGTGGTGGAACACATCTTTAATCCCTTCAGATGGGAACCACAGGTCTCTGATCCCAATAATTAGAATGCAGAGACACACACATAGGATTTGGAAGGACCTAAGTTTAAAAGCTACTTACAAAAGGCCCACTCAATACAAACAAATTGTCCTTCAAGATCTCAAAATATATACACTAAAGCTGGTTTAGCTCCAAAATAACAAAATAATTTCTTCTTTAAACCAGATTGAAAGATAACACTTTATATATTGTCAAAAAACCAAATTTGCTTCAGGAGAAATATTACCTACCCCCACCAAAAAAAAAAAAAAAAAAGAGGGTGATTGTCCCTGAGTGAGGATTAGGGCAGGGCTCTGTTCTTATCTTTCCAGAAGAATCAAAGCATCCATTCAAGGAACCCAGGGACAACTGGACAACGGAAACCTCAGCAGAAAACAGAATCAGACACCAAAAGAAGACGAGTGACCCAGATGATTCAGCCTGACAGACTCCCTCAATAGCTGTCTCCATCAAAAGCCTACAACCACAACAACTCAATATCGCTAAGACCGTTCAGCTCTACACAATGCCCCAGCCAGAACCTCAGTAAAGCCTGGAAGTTCAGCTTCTGCCTACAAACTCCTTAGGACATCTAAACAGCTGAGAACAGAAGGACTGAACATAAAAGGATTGTATTAACATTTTTAACCATTTTTCCATTTTGGTTCAGGCCCCAAACAGGTTTACTACGACCCAAAGCAGCAGGAAGTCATTTTAAGAGAGCCACGTCCAATACCCAGAGGGTGGGGAGGGTGTGTCTCCGCCCCCCCCCCTTTTTGGTTATTTGAAGGACAACTGAAAACTCTGTTATTTAGGGGAAAAGATTACAAGTTGTTAAATGGTCCTGTTTAATGGGTTTTGGAGGTTAGACCCAGGGTATTCCTTCTTTCCCTTTTCTGTATCCTTCTTTATCTCCTATATAGGAATGCACAGACTTGAGAAAAATTGAGACATAGACATAGCACAGGAAGGACCAAGAAGAAGGGTCAGATTATTGAATATGCCCTTATACCTTTGTATATTGATACAAAATTAGTAGTATATTTGGCTAAAGTGGTATTGACCATTGTTTATTGTGCAAAAATAAGATTGTATTGGACTACGTCGGTATTGATATTTGTATATTGATACAAAAATAAGATTATAGTTGGCCACAATGGTATTGACACTTGTATATGGACGCAATATTAAGATTGTATTGGGCCACATAGGCATTGATCTTTGTATTTTGATACAAAATTAAGAGTATATTTAGCCACATTTGAATAGATCTTTGTATATTGATAAAAATTAAAGGTAACGCTTCCTAATGGTATCGTACCTAGAGATACTTAAAAATGAAATGTGAAGCTCTGGCCTCTTGATACCAACCGTCTTAAACTGTTTAGGATAGTTAAGAAAAACAAACTCCTAGTCATGCATGCATGTCACCTTGTTAGCTACTATGACAGTCTATCACAGATATTCTCTAAGCTACTCAGTAATCAAGTTGTTAAGAGACAAGCAACATTTGCTTATCTAAATACAAGAGATAGATAGGGCATCTTCAAAAACCCCAAGAGATCTGCAGAATATGGCATTCAAAGATGTGGTCTTAAATTAAGATTTTTTTTTTATATCGTGACATTTCAGCTCCTGACAGCACCCCCTATTCTACTCCAAGTAGAAGATAAGCATCGAAGAATCTCCAGTGTGAGATGGTTGAATTATTGGCAAGCCTATCTCTTGGCATGTAAAAACTCCTTGCGGAGCCAGGCGTGGTGGTGCACGCCTTTAATCCCAGTAATCGGGAGGCAGAGGCAGGTGGATCTCTGTGAGTTCAAGGCCAGCCTGGTCAACAAAGTAAAAACTCCTTGCTTCAACTGCAGACAGACTGCCGTCCAAAAACGACAAAACTTGGTAGCAGGGAAGTCGACAGCCTAGCTCTGCCAAGACAGGGTAGGTTAGTCCTTCATAATCCCTGCTCTACAATAAACGTCTGTCAGAGAAACAGGACCAAAAGGCTGAAGACTGATGCTGGAATGTATGGAGAGAAAATGGGAACTGTCCAGGTAGTCACTGGTTGGTCATTTCTTAGTATTGGAAGCTGCAGGCCCTGCACTTCCTATACAATCAGATATATTTATCCTTCTCAGCTCTCTGAGGTGGTTGAAGAACAGACAGCTTGAGTCTCATAGCTAAATTTTGAGTTGTTTAGGAATCAAGAGGGTGTTCTAGATCTAAGAAGATGGTTATAATAGTGATGCAAGTTAGTATGAAAACTAAGTCAGTTATAGAACTTTAAACTCATGGAGATGGTTAGAAGGTAGAAGGTTAAAGTCAGGGGCCAAATATGTATGAACTGGACATTGGGAAGGTATACTGGGCCATTTAACTCTCATAAATGTGGCATAGTTAATTCTGCTGTTTTGTATAGAATTTACTGTTATAAGAGAAAGAACCATTTGTTGGATTGAAAAGGGAAGCTGTTGGGGGGGAAGAGGGGGAAAGGGTGGGACAGGAAGGGGGAATAGGGAAGGGTTTGTGACTGAGATGTAACTTGAAGAAAAAAAAATAAAGTACTTATATAAAATAAAAAAAAAGAAAATATTTTTCCCAGTGGAAGGTGTTTAGGTCAGAAGGGCCCCATCTTCATGAATGAAATAACATTATCAAGGAAAAAAATCATTTTATGGAAAATAAAATAATAATTTTCCCTTTCATGCAGGTTTACTGGATTATCTGCCTATTCATCATGGGAAGATAATGTGTTCACTAGATTCAAGAATCACACTCCTAGACTTCGAAGAAATTAAAGACTATGGAAAATAAACGTATTTCCTTTATAAGTTACCATTTCTTTCCTTTACAAATTGCTTCCCTCTATATAATATGTATTTCCTTATAAAATATATATGATAAAGTATGTATGCCTTTATAACAATATAAAAATGGATAAAACAACAGCTCATTCATTCATTTATTCTTCTGAAGTCTCCAAAGCTTACTTTCATGACAGACGCCATGCTGAGTGGTCATGCTTATGGGGTACTCAGAAATTCAAGAGCAGTAAGGGTACTCTTTTGGGGTACTCAGAAATTCAAGAGCAGTAAGACAGGGCCCATCTTGTCTTTGGCATCTGTGTGTGTGTGTGTGTGTGTGTATGTGTGTGTGTACACTCATGTGTGCATTTTCATCTGTGTGTGGGTACACATGTATGAGGAATGCACTTGTGTACATGTGGAGGGTTGAAGTTGATCTCAGGTGTCATTCTCAGGAACGTGGTCTACGCCTTTGAGACAGGTTCCCTCATGGCCTAAAGCTCATCAGTTAGCCTAGACAGGCTAGCCAGGAATCCCCAGGATAACTCCTGTTCCTACTTCCATAGGCCTGAGATTACAAGCACATGTGGCCACTCTCTGAATTTTTACCTACATTCAGGGAATAAACTTTGGATCATCACATATTCAAAACAAGCTCTTAATTTATCTACTTGGCTCCAGGACCTGTCTCCTAAGAAGTTGGAGTGTTAGGCAAGACATGCTCATTAAACAGAGGCTTTGTTAGCAGAACCTGAATGACCTACAAGTCCAGGTGAGAGCCTGAGACTGAGGAAGACAGGGCTGTTAAAGTCCTTCCTGCTGACACACTGCTTTCAAAGCCAGGTCAGGAGTGATCTTACAGTGGAAGATCTAGAAACATTGAACCTCTAGAGAGACAGTCTCTGACAACACGACTAAGTCTAACTTACTCTTCTCTTCTCCCTTCTGTCTTGAAACAATCAGCTCTCCTTCATTGAGACCCACAGGAGGCTAAAGAAAGATTGTTATGAAGGAGCTTGACAGAGGTGTCTCCAACTTGTCACAGATCCCAAAATTTTACTTGATATCGCCAATAAACACTTAAAATGCTAGCTATTACAAATAAGGCTGTTATGAACATAGATGAGGAAACTTCCTTGTGATTTGGTGAGGAATCATTTGGACATATACCCAGAAGTGGTATGGCTGGGTCTTGAGGTAGAGGTATTCCAAGTTTTCTAAGATATCGCCAGACTGACCTCCATAGTGGTTGCACAAGCCTGCACTCCCACCAGCAATGGAGGAGGGTTCCCGTTCTCCACACCCTCGCCAGCATGTGCTGTCATTTGAGCTTTTGATCTTAGCCATTCTGACAGATGTGAGACAGAATCTCAGAGTCATCTTGAGTTGCATTTCTCTGATGATTAAGGATGCTGAACATTTCTTCAAGTGTCTCTAAGTCATTAGGGATTCCTCCTTTGTGAATTCTCTGTTTAGCTCTATTCCCCATTTTTTGATTGGATTATTTGGTTTCTTGGCATTTAATTTCTTGAGTTCTTTGTAGATTTTGGATATTAGCCCTCTGTCAGAGGTGGGGTTGGTGAAGAATTTTTTCCCATTCTGTAGGCTTCCATTTTGTTCAAATGACAGTGTCTTTTGCCTTACAGAAGCTTTTCAGTTTCACGAGGTCCTATTTATTGATTGTTGGTCTTAGAGCCTGAGCTGTTGATGTTCTGTTCAGGAAGTTGTTACCTGTGCTGATGAGTTCCAGGGTTTTCCCCATTTTCTCTTCTAATAGATTTAGTGTATCAGGCCTTATGTTAAGGTCTTTGGTCCACTTGGACTTAAGTTTTGTACAAGGTGATAAGTGTGGGTCTAATTTCATTATTTTCATGTCGAAACTGGAAACAACCCAGGTGTCCCTCAACCGAGAAATGGAAGAAAGAAAAAAAAAAACACTGTGGTATATCTACACAATGGAATACTACTCAGCCATCAGAAACAACGAAATCATGCAATTTGCAACCAAATGGATGGAACTAGAGAAGCTCATGCTGAGTGAGCTAACCCAGACTCAGAAGGATGCACATGGCATCTATTCACTTATAATCAGATTTTAGCCATATAGTACAGCATAACTATACTACAGCCAATGCACCAAAGGGAACATGAACATAGACTTTGTTTCCTGTCAATGAAACACTTTGCCCTAGTGGTGCTGCCTTGTAGGTCCCCAGTGTATGAGGAGGCTCTTGGCCCTCATATGAATGCTGAACTGGGGTAGGGGACTGTTATGTAGAGACACTCCACTCCAGAGGAGTGGGATGGAAGGGATAGGGAGTAGAGGGTGGGAGGGCAGGACTGGGAGGGGTGGAAAGAGGGCACTGTGATGGAGATGTAACCTGAAGTAATAAATAAATATTTTTTTAAAAATTTTTAAATGCTAATATGAGCTTTTCTAAACTCTTCCTAATAAGAAATCAATTTGTTAATTACCCTAAACAGTTTATGACAATTAGTAGTAAAAGGCCGAAACATCACATTTCATTTTTTTTTTTTTGGTTTTTCGAGACAGGGTTTCTCTGTGTAGCCCTGGCTGTCCTGGACTCAATTTGTAGACCAGGCTGGCCTCGAACTCGCAAAGATCCGCCTGCCTCTGCCTCCCAAGTGCTGGGATTAAAGGCGTGCGCCACCACTGCCCGGCTTACATTTCATTTTTTTTTCTTTACCTCCTAACCCTTCCATCCCATTTCTCTGGGGTGGGGTGTCCTTATATAACAGTCCCTCATGTCAGTTGAGAGGTCGTATGAGGTCCAAGAGCCTCCTCATTCATTGAGGGTCTATGAGGCAGTACCATCAGTGAAAAGTGTCTCATTGCCCAGGAGAGAGAACTAAAAAACAAACAACCAAATAAGCAGACAAATAGATAAAAAGACTAAAAAATAGAAAAAAAATATAACTAATATATAAAAAATAGATAAAGAATAAAAATTAAAAATAAGAAGTCTATGTCCAAGTTCCCTTTGGTGTGTTAGTTGTAGTAGCGATACCTTCTACTATATAACTAAAATCCTACTATAAGTGAATAGATGCCATATGTGTCCTTCTGAGTCTGGGTTAGTTCACTCAGGATGAGCTTTTCTAGTTCCATCCATTTGCAAATTAATGGTTATGCAAGCTGGTCATTCAGTTGGGTACTATGACAGCCTATTATAGTTACTTTCTAAGCTAATCAGAAATAAACCAGCAAGAGACAAGCAACATCTGCTTACCCTAATAAAAGAGATAGATAGGGCCTCTTCAAAAACCTCAAGAAATCTGCAGAATATGGCATTCAAAGACGTTTTCGTAACTTTAGATTTTTTTATATCAAGACATATCAACTCCTGACAGCACCCCCTATTCTCCTCCAAGTGGAAAATGAGCATCGAAGAATCTCCAGTGGGAGATGATTGAATTAGTCGCAAGCCTATCTCTTGGTAGGAAAAGCCCCTTGCTCCAACTGTAGACAGAATGCTGTCGAAAAAGGACAAAACCTAGAAGCAGGTAAGTCGACAGCCTAGCTCTGCCAAGACAGGGTAGGTAAGTCCTTCATAACCCCTGCTCTACAATCAATGTCTGTCAGAGAAACGGGGCCAAATGACTGAAGATCGATGCTGTAATGTATGGAGAGAAAATGGGAACTGTCCAGGCAGCCACTGGTATGTCATTTCTTAGTTTGGGAAGCTGCAGGCCCTGTACTTCCTATAAAATCAGATATATTTATCCCTCTCAGGTCTCTGAGGTGGTTGAAGAACAGATAGCTAGAGTCTCATAATTTAATTTTGAGTTGTTTAGGAGTCAAGAGAGTGTTATAGATCTAAGAAGATACTTTTAAAATTGTGTTGCAAGTTAGTATGAATGTTGAGTCAGATATAGACCTTTAAACTCATGGAGATGTTTAGATAGTAGAATGTTAAAGTCAAGTACCAAATACATATGGACTGGACATTGGGAATGTACGTTAAGCCATATAACCCTCATAACTGTGGCCTAATTACCTCTGTTGTACTCTATTGTATTTGTTATTATAAGAGAAAGAGCCATTTGTTGGACTGAAAGGGGAAATTGTAGGGGGAAATAAGATATACCTTAAACTTAAAAGAAAAAAAAAAAGGGAAGAGGATGGGGGGTTGAGGGTGGGAGGGTGGGACTGGAGGGGGAATAGGGAGGGGACTGCGATTGAGATATAACTTGAAGAAATAAAAAATAAAGGAAAAAAAAACAAAAAAAAAGAAATTAATTTGATCAACCATGCTAAAGAGAAAGACTGTAACATCTTTAGGGTTGACTTTTAGTCTCTCCCCTTTAAGAAAATTATAAAATCATTATCTTGTGAAAAATAAATCAAAGAATTTATAGCCAAAATCTTAGTGAAAAAAGTATATTAAAGAAGGGTACAGGTTGTTAATTAACAAAAATGCTTTTGCTCTGTGTAGTGTCTAAGCTACTTGGCAGTTTCTTTGTTTTTTAATTAATGGATTTTTTGAGTGCTTTAGGTTTATGGATAAACTGAGCAGAAAGTGTGAAGGGTCTCCATCTAACTCCTTTCAGATGCTTAGCAGCTTTTTAAAGTTTGTAATCTGTTGTGAGTCTACATTCTAATGAAAAATTTACTTTGCACCTAATTTTTGTTTGCAATTGTAGATTCCATTTCATAAAAGAGACCTTCAGATATTCACTCCCCCTAAAAAGAAAATCTGACCAATCCTTATATTTCTCCCATCTCCCTTAACTTGGGGGTTTTCAGACTTCAGGGGGCTGGATATTTTCGAGTGTAATTGGCCAACTAGCTTCAGGAGGCTGGATAATACACCTAGCCCCTGACCAATGAGTTACTCTGCCCTAGAACTGTGCCCAGATTTTCCCCAACAGCATCCTACCCTTAGCACCTTCTGCTGACAGACAGATGCTAGGTCAGGTCTTTGGGCTTCCATGAGGCTTCCTTAGCCTTGATTTGACCCTGAGTTCATCCAACCCAGCTCATCTCTCCAGATAAGTGTGTGACTTCACCCAAGAGCTGACATGAGATCCAGCAGCCCATCTAGAAATCAAAAAGCCCCAAAACATACCAAGTTTTTTTTTTAATTCAGCAGCAGCAAAATCTGACCTAAATAACAAGTTGTTATCTTTATCAATCCAGTGTCATGTGACTTATTTGGACATCTGCTCTAGGACCTCAAACTGCGTAAGTTCCTGCAGGAATGCTATGCAACAAGCAGGACATGTACTGTTATTATAGTTCCCACGTCCTCAGAGCTCTGGATTCTGAAATGTATCTGTCCCTAAGGGCTTTCCTACAGAGTTGTAGATCTACTTGCACTCATAGGATCATCAAAAGGATAAAAAAGGCATGGACTTGAGCAGCTCAGAAAACCGCCAGCAACTTTAAGTCACAGAGGTGTTGGCTGCAACTGTCATTGTTGTCGATGGATTCTGATTGGATATCCAACCATCAGTGCAAGAAGCACAGATACCTCAGGAGAGGAAGAGATGTCTCATTTCAATCTAAGTACCATGTCCAATTGACACAATCCTTGAGTGCCAAGCCCATGTGCTAGGCAGGAATAAGTACTGACCCACATACTCTGCTTATGCATTACAGCTACCTGCCATGTCTACGTATGGATGAAGCCCACTGACTTCCAAGAGCACTTGGAACTCTTCCCGCAGCCCTCTGATTAACCAGGCCATAGCAAGGTTCTCTGGGCCCTGGTTCCTCTTCTCTTAGAAGTGGGGAATAAAACCTGCTTCTGATTTGTTTCAAAACTCAAGTGGTAAAGTTTCAAATGTGGCTTCATTTGGACAAATTTCATACAGGGGTAACCAACTTCAAATGTGATCATTAGGATGAACCTAATCCATAATGGCTGGCAGCCTTAAAATAAAGACAAATTTGGACAGAAGAAGAAAGATGACATAAATACATGGTGAGGAAGATGAGGAAGAAGTCTGCATCAGTTTTAAGGCTGCCACCCTCCAGAATGGTAAGACTACAGCTTTCTGTTTGGATGTCACACATACAGTAATATTTTATTTGCTGTTATTTGCAGCCCAGCAGATTAATAGTCTGTAAAATTAATTAGTTAGCTAGTTGATTAGTTTTACTTTATGTATATTACTCCACCCATTGTCACTGTTAATCCTATGACAATACAAGTCACATATTGTTGTCTAGGTGTCATAGAGTCCTATAGTCAACTTAGCAAGTCCAGCTTGAGGCTACCTACATCTGATTTCATAACTCTGCCTGTTCTCTAGAGAAATCAATCTTTCATAAGAATGCCAACAGGCCAGAGATGGCTCAGTTGACAAATTGCTAGTCTCACATTCATAAAGACTTGATTTCAATCCCCAGAGCCTGCATGAGAAGGTCAAGTGTGGTAGCACTCACTTGTAATCCCTGCTTTGGAGAGAAAATTTCTGGTGGATTCATGGCTCACCAGCCAGCCTAGACTAATTGGATGAGCAAAAGGACAATAAAAGATCTTATCTAAAAAATGTTTTGCACCCAAGGTTGTTTCTGGTCTGTACACTCTCTCATGCATACAGAGAGAGAGAGAGAGAGAGAGAGAGAGAGAGAGAGAGAGAGCATGCCAACTTGAAGCATAACCAGACAGCACTAGGAGTTTCTGTTGTTGTCTAATTATTCCACTAGCAAGTCAACAGGCTTGAATTTCACCTCCTGTCTCTGCCCATCTGTCAACACATTTCAAATGCACTGAGAAATATTTCCCAAGCCTCTCTACACACAGTAATCATAACTGACACTCACTGAGACCTACTCTGCACCAGGCACTGGGCTGTACACATAGAGACCTCATGGAACTCAGAACTCTCTTCCGGGACCAGGAAGCAGGCAATCTGACCTGTACCCCAGAGCACATCATTGAGACAGATGCTGTTAACCAAGGTGAGCAAAAGACTTGTAACAAGGTAGCAAGCTTGATGCTGATGCAGCTTAAATATGCAAAACAAGTAGAGGATCATGTTACTGGATGCATGAAACAAGCTTTAAACTGAATATACATTAGTGTCAACTCTAGAATGTTATGAGTGCCTCAAAATACAAACTGTGCTATCATTTGACTTTGTAACACTGTAGTTACCCCAGTTCTTGGTGTCCATAGAGGATGAAAGAAGAGAGGAAGGAAAACAGAAAATAAAGAAGGTAGGGAGCAAGGAAGAACAAAGAGAAGGAGAGAAGCAAGGAGGGAATTGACTTTCAAAAGAATATGTTACTATCCTATCTTAGCCTCAAGCAAAATAATAGGATTTGGAGTTATCAGGGAAGAGTTGAGAGTAGTACATCCAGAAATGACTGATTTCTGGAAGACCGGGGGCAGATATCAGAAAAATCAGATAATGCCTGGATCCCAGAGAAAGGTGGAAGTAAAGCCACATTGCCACCTGTTCTGAAAACAGGAGGGGAACACATGCGTGGTACACAGTTGCAGACTCTTCCACCTGTGCCAGGGTGGGTTCACATGATGACCTCTGAAAGTGCCCGTCCTGTTAGAATCCCCAGGGCTGGCAGTGTGAGGTGAATACACACATCTCACAGAGAACATTTCTTTGTATGGCTTCCTTCTAGATCATGGTTCTGCAGGTCTTAAGTATCCTATGCCATAAGCCATGTTTTAACCTTTCCTGCTAATTAGAGAATGAAATAGCCAGCCTAAAACCTACACACACACACACACACACACACACACACACACACACACACACACACCTTTTTTTATTAGTTTTTTTATTTTGTGAATTTCACATCATGTACCCTATTCCCTTTCCTCTCCCACCTCCCCTCAGAACTACCCCCACCCTTGCAACTTCCCCTAACATTAAAAAAAAATCTCATTGTGGAAGCTGTAGTGTGTCTCAGTGTGTCCCACAATATTTCCTTTGTCCATACTTTTTTGCTTGCAAATGCTGATTATAATGACTCCTTGGTCTGGTATGAGGCCTCTGGCTTCTGCTACTTTGTCAATACTGGAACCTCACTGGGACTCCTCTCAGATATGCTGTTATTGTCCTGTGTCATGGAGATCCCATAGTTTTGGGTCTGTGGAACTGGCCTCTTCATGCACTCCAGTAGTTCATCCATGGGGTGGGCCAACTCAAAGGCCTGGTTCCAGACCTGCAACCCCCACTTGCAGGGCCTCCTCTCCCAAATGCTGCAGCAGATAAGAGGTTGGATCAGCTCTCTTGCTTTCATGACCCCATCAGAGCTAATTCTCCTGTGGCAAGGGCAAGAGAGTAAAGGGGACCTCTCCCTTGCAAACATCATAAAGCAAACAAAAGGCAAGACTGCTCTCTCACACTTACTCCCTCAGAGCTGGCTCACCCACAACCCCCACATCTAGGGCCAGGTGTAATGTACTGCCCAGGCAAAGTACAGGACCTGCTCTCCTGGGTGCTGTAGCATGTGACAGAGACAGCTCTCCTGCTCTTTTGACCCATTCAGGGCCAGATCTCCTGTCAGCCTCTGGAAGTGAAGGCAAAAGGGAGGGGAGGGGATCTCCTCCACAAAGCTGAAAAAAGCCTGGGCTAGCTCACCCACAACCCCTCACATCCAGGGCTAGCTGTAGTGTGCTTCCCAGGCAAGGTGCAGGGCCTATTCTCCCAAGTGCTACAGCATGTGAGGGACAGGGACAGCTCTCCTGCTCTTGTGACCCCATAGGGGCCAGATCTCCTGTCCACCACCGGTAGTGAAGGCCAAAGAGAGGGGAGAGGATCTCTTCCCTGCCAACACCACCACAAAGCAGACAAAAGGCATGGCTGGCTCACCTACAACAACTTCAACCAGTGCCATACAGGTCTCCCCTAGTCTCTGACTTGCTTCCTGTCCTGGGAGCCCATCTGGTGCTTGCCTGGGCTGGACTGATGATCAACACAGGCTAGCTCCCCTTCTGGGCCCCACAATGTCAAAGTTGTGTTGTTATCTGGCTTGCTTACTCCCCCACCCCAATATTAGGCTACTATTCATTCAGATCTTCATAGGTTAGAACACTGAATGTAGACATAGCCTCTCTCCTCTCTGCCACCTACTGATGCATATGTGACACAGCAACCACATCTGCAATGCCTCTAGGAGCAGTCAAACACACACTTCTACAGAGTCTGTCTGATTGGTCCTGAGAGATTAGAACATCTTGGGGAGAGTATAGGGAAATAGGCTTGATCATGAGTAGTGAAGGGCCAGAAGTTATACAGTCCTCAGGCTACACTGTCTGTCTTACCTGCCATGCTCCAAAGCTGGCTGTCACCAATAGGAAAAACATGCCCCTCAAAAACAATAGACATTCTAAATATCTCTGCTGGTTTTCTGTGGGAATTCTGGGTGCCTGGAGGCTATAACTTCATTACTTTGATGATACTGTATAGATGAACTTACTAAATCCTCAGAGACAAATAAATTGGCCCTTTTTTTTTTTTCCAGGGTAAAAGCTTTGCCTCCAAAAGCCCCCACTGGGTCTAAAGCTTAAGTTTCCTGGTGTAAGAAGATTCAGCTTATTTGCCACAGGCTGAATCAAGCAGGTATCCGAACTCCTGAGTCATCCCCCACCTTCCTCTGTTGCAGGAACACAGAGTGAGATATTAGATAAAGTTATCAAGATTTACTCATGTAAATAGGCTAGAAAACTATCCACTGCCCTTAGCCAATGAGTAGAGTCTGTTGGCAACTCAAGCTGTGTTCTTTGCAGAGCTATCTGGGCTCTTGGCCTTTCAGGCTTGCCTGTCAGAGCTCCAGGTCCCAGCTGAGACTGCAAAAGCATTGAGCTTTCTTTTCCATTAAGCAGTGATCAAAGAGCAAAGATTATGAATGGCAGCATGCTCCTGGGGAGCACATTGATGTCAGAGCTGGCTGGCTTTTGGCAGACCCTGTCATCTTGGTCCTGGGGCTGAGAGCTGCCATTTGCCCTGAGGGCTCCCTATACATGGAGTTAGCCTCCTGACTGTGTAACAGACCCTGCTGGTCCAACCTCCCTTGTGTCTGTCCTCAGGGATGGTCTCACGTTTGCTCAAGGAGTGTTTTATCCCCTGGTTTTGATTTCAAAGATGTCACCAAGTCACACAGCATGGCTAAGGCTGCTGAGTACATGTCAGCTCTTTTCTGTCCTATGTCCTTCTCGGAGCTACACAGCCCAGTCCCTTCCCTGAACCCTGCAATATGCATAGTGACAGATTCCCAAACGGTAGATGGCCCAAGTTCCAAGTTAATAGGGTGACTTTAAATAGATGAGAGTCAAGCTTGCCCAGGTATATCCTTAGCAGCGCCCAAGTTTGCTAATTAAGATATTTTCAGTAGTGAAAAGTCAAAGATGCCATAGCATGAAAGGTACCCACCTGGCTGAAGCCAAAATTCTACTAGGCACAGTCTACAGGACTGTGTATGAAGTATGTGACAATTAGCTGTCTGCAACGGGGACACCCAAGGATACAGCTGTTGCCCTATGCGATGTTGGACAAACCCCTAAAGAGCTGAAACCACAGCACAACACTGCCACAGAGCCACAAATAGCCCCTGGATGGGTACATGACCCTGAAGCATAAATAAGCCAGTACTCTACACTTTCCTATTACTTTATTTTAAAGTACGTTTTCTCATTTCTCACAAAGCTTAGCTACCTATAAATCAAGGAGCCAGCCGGACACACCTTGTCCTGAGAAGCAGCTGCTGTGGTACAGGATGTTCAGTGTAGTCACACGGGGCCAGGCTATCCTGTGGGCTCCCCAACTGGTGAAAGTCAACTCACACACTCCTACTCTGCGACACTATCCTCCCTCCAGCCCAGAACATAAACTACTTCCTACCGCTCTTACATCTCAAAATAGGTGCAACACTTTTCAAATGTGTCCCTCTTGATCAGGCTGAACAAAATTTCCAAAAATTCTTTGACTTTCTGTTTCCTCTGATGGGCTACAGAGGAGACCCTCAGTAGAGGTGGAAGGCAAAAGAATGCATTGCCATGCCACCATGTGTATGTGCTTCTGGTCTTCAGACTCGGCTCCCTAGCATGGTACAGCACCTGGATTCACATGCCTCATACCCACCAGACTCTACACACACACACACACACACACACACACACACACACACACACACACA
>CAJQZJ010009840.1:5379210-5403081 GCA_907164525.1 Lophiomys imhausi
AAGAAAGAAAGAAAGAAAGAAAGAAAGAAAGAAAGAAAGAAAGAAAGGCAGGTCTGAACCAGATATCTCTCTCTCTCTCTCTCTCTCTCTCTCTCTCTCTCTCTCTCTCTCTCTCTCTCTCGGTTCCAGCTTTTTCCCCCACAACATCTCCCCATTTTAGTCCAATAAAAGATTCTTCTTCTTATAACAACAAATACAATACAAAGCAATAAGAAAAATTAGGAAGCAATTATGAAAATTATATCATTCCCAATGTCCAGTCCATATGTACTTGGCAACTAATAAGAATATTCTCTTATCTATCTCGATGAGTTTAAAGTTCTATACCTAACTCAGTTTCCATCCTAACTTGCATTACCAACTTAAAAACATCTTCTTAGACATAGAACATCCTTTTACTTCCTAAACAACTTAAAACTTAACTGTGACACTATAACTATCTAGTCTTCAACCACATCAGAGACTTGAGAAGGATAAATATTTCTGAATAAACAGGAAGTATAGAGCAAGCAGCTTCCAAAACTGAGAAATGACGGACAACAGGATGCCTGGACAATTCCCAATTTCTCTCTATAACATTGGAGCGTCTAACTTTAGTTTTTTAGCTCAGTATCTCTGACAGACATTAATTGTAAAGCAAAAATTATGAAGGACTTGCCTACCCTGTCTTGACAGGGCTAAGCTGTCAACTTACCTGCTTCTAGGTTGTGCTGTTTTCAGACAGCACCAAATCAGATCTTTACCAAGTACAGAGAACACCTTCATAACAATCAGGGATATGATGGGTTTAATGAATAATTGATATGAAGACAGTGCTCACTGTTCTAGGGATGATCTTTGCTAAGGGGGGGGGTTCATCTAGCAAAGGCCTTTTCTACCTTAAATCTTTACTGATGAAATCACAGCAGATTTGCTTTAAAATAGTCCATAAAAATAAAGCAGAGAAAAGCCGGGCGGTGGTGGCGCACGCCTTTAATCCCAGCACTTGGGAGGCAGAGGCAGGCGGATCTTTGTGAGTTCGAGGCCAGCCTGGTCTACAAAGCGAGTCCAGGACAGCCAGAGATATTCAGAGAAACCCTGTCTCGAAAAACCAAAAAAAAAAAAAAAAAAAAAACAAAGGAAAAATAAAGCAGAGAAGACAGACACAAACCATAACACACAAAATGACAGTGACCTTTGGGTCTGTGTGAAAAATAGAGATGAGCTAAAACCCTTGTCTGCATACTTTGTGCGTTTGAGAGTCCCATCATGAAGGGTTTTCTGTTCTTGCTTGTTGAGAACACTCAAACACTTCCCACCTGTAGACCACTTTCCACCTTCTCACTACTCACAAGGTTCCCAGGTCCAGTACAGAAATGAGGCTACTTTTTCAAATATTTCCAACTAGTCAGCATACAAAGACTAAGAGATTGTGGAGTACTAGGCTCTAAAAGGGACATCTACATCACACTTCTTCCCCATGAGTCTCAGGGGTCACCAAAATAGATGAGGTGAAAAGATTGTAAGAGCCATAGGCTGGGGAAGTCTGAAAAACCGTGGCTTCCAGACATGAACTTACAGCAGTTGTGGGTGTATGAACAAGATGTAGACAGACTTCTAGCACAGATGGGGCCAGGGTTCACAAAGTCCTACCTCTAGCTAGGAAGCAAGAGACAATTAGCAGGGGGAGGAGCACTCAGTTTCCTTCGGGGATGCAGCAGCTGAGAAGCTGCCATTCCCTAGCAGGTAGCCCTATACCCATTGCACATACCTGCGATTTGAAAAGGAACACATGAAACTGGGAGAAAAAAAAAAGATAGTGGTGCAGAAATCGACCAGGTTGGTGCAGAAAACATGGAAGAGCTTGGGGAGCAACAAGACCAGTTGGAACATACTAAAAATAGACCGGTAAGCACAAATGAAACTTGAGCAAAAAGTTCTATGCTCAACGTCAAGAAAAAGTGACACCTGGTAAACTGCTGCTGCCCAGCATCATCCTTAGCGGAGCCACTGCAGTCGGTCTGGTATATCAGGAAGTCTTTTTAAATCGGTGAATTTCCAGCAGAGGAGAGCCTAGAACAGAATCTTGACCCTGAATGAAGTGTTAGGGACATTGTGTTGCTCCCACCGCTAAATATTCAGGAATGTATTGTGCAGCCAGACTACAGTAGGGAGGGCAATGGAAAACCACAAATGCAAGTAACAATGACAAGACCACTAAGATACACCAAGGTAATAAGTGCTATTTATGACTCCTTCAAATTTACATGTATCACAACTTTAATACCTTATAAACTATAAAAAGAGAAATGGTGTGGAGATAGGGGATGAATTAGAGAGAAGGGAATAGAGGGTAGATTTGACCAAAATATATTATACACCTGTGTGAGATTCCCAAATAACTAAAGAAATACAACCACATAGGCTTTCTCCACAGAGAGAAAGATGGAGCCAGGGAAGAAAGAGCACTAAAGGCCGGGTTCCTTCTGAGGCTTTGCTCTTTGGAGATACAATTCATTGACCAACTTTTTAGTGACTACTTTCAGGGTTATCAGACCCTGAGTGGAAGTAAGGGACCGAAATGAGAATGCATAAAACTGAATTTGTTTTTTTACAAATTTACTTTTATCCTATCTAGAGGCACAGGTGTAATGTCCTAAATATATGTAAAGTAAAAGCCTGGTTACTGTCAGAGGGAGTCACAGAACATGCTATCAAGTTAAAAGCGTGCTGGGAAGCTAATAAGCACACAGGCAACAAAAACTACAACAGCTCTGACTATATATTACTGTGAAGTAGGACCACCATCCACACGGCCGACAGAAAACCTCTCACTCTTCCAGATTGTATTGTCAACCAATAAACACTAGTGTATTTTGAGTCCTAATGCAGCATTTCAAGGCCTTTAAGCCAAAATTAAGATTTCCAAAGGGAAAATTACTGGGTAAAAATCTCATCACCTTTTTTTTTGTTGTTGTTGTTTTCGAGACAGGGTTTCTCTGTGAGGCCGGGCTGTCCAGGAACTCACTCTGTAGACCAGGCTGACCTCGAACTCAGAGACCCTCCTGCCTCTGTATTCTGAGTGCTGGGATTGAAGGCAAGCGCCACCACCACCACCACCTGGCTCATCCCCTCTTTTAAAATACCGAATAAACTTCGACTTTCTTATGCAGTGTAGATGGCTCACCCTGTGCCATCGATAGTGCGCTTGTGTATAAATCCTCATTTCTCCTCATGCAAGATGACAGCCCTACTGGGATGCCACCAGCCTTTCATCTAAGGGGATCGATGAATCACTTAAGCAATATTTCAGACACTTCCAGAGTGCGGGGTTTCTGTGATACGGCGCTGAGAAATAACATCTGAAGGGCATTGTTAGCAGTTCACAGACACCAGGAACAGAATTCTCCTGCTGTCCTGAGCACAGCTTTAAATCTGTTTCCTCAATTTAAAAGGCACGGTGTCACCATCTAGCTGAGCCATTGTGGAGGCTTTTGTGGTTGTTGTTATTGTTGTTCCACTTAGTTTTATTCAAGAAGTCGTTGTTGTGTGACTGTTTCGTGCCAAGCACTCCATTTCTGTTAGTGTCACAGATAACTGCTCTAGTGGACCAATGACCTATGACACCATACCGCAGCTAGCTCCCAGCTTAGCAGCCGGGGTATGCTCCTTAGACACCCATTCCTTTGTCCCATTGGATCTTTCCCGGGACCTGTTCTGAGCCTGCTTTCCCAGCCGGCATCTTTGGCAACGATTCAGTCTCCCTTCTGCCACTCCGCCTGGGTCCCAGCGTGGGAAGCATGCGATGGAAGCATCGCGCCGAAATGGGCGGGGTAAATCGAACTTGTAAAACTCCTGGCACAGAAGGGGTGGTGGGTGGGCTGAGGACCTAGGGACAGACAGACGCAAGGCAGGTCTGCCGCATTGAACGTGATAGACGGGACTTTAGACGCTGCTGGCTGCTTGGGAACCGTTCACATAAACTGTGCTGTGTTCTCTCACAAGGAGCAAGGCAATCTCACAAAGCTGCCTCTTTCTGCCTGCTGGGGGCGGAGTGGGGAGGGACTTGGCGAGACCCGCAGAGCCTCAGCCGCTCTCCTGGTGGAAACCGGACTCCCCACTCATCAGCCATCACCCATCCCTTTCTTCTAGGTCTCATTGTCTCCTGTGTTCACTTCTGACCAAGGAACACCATTAATTTTCTGTGATCTACATTCCAAATGACATCACTGCAGTCCTTTGAAATTCAAAAAAGCTGGATTAATGAACAACAAACTTGAAACAAATTGGCTGTGCAATTTATCACACCTGACCATCGCTTTGCCCCTGCCTCAAACTCCAAAGGATGGCAGAAATTTCCCAGGCTGCTTTTTAAAAGGAACACAGAGACCTAAAAGGCGGTAGCCCACGTTGCGTTCATCTTTTCTAGAAATGCTATGTGTCCTCTGGGGGCTGGAAATTAAATGGTCCCATTCTCCACCTGGTATTTTATTGACATAAATTTAACCTGTGCAAAGGCTCTATTAAACTCCAATCTCTTCCAAAATAATATACATTTGATTCCTCATTCCACCAATCTATTGAAAATATCCCTCTTGGCTGCCTTTCAGAAGCTCTCTATGAATCGCGAACTTTGTAAGATTTTGTTGAAGCATTAAGAACACTGCCCACGTATTCAACTGAGGCCCTTTTATCCTGTCCGACTTCCCCAAACTTCTTTCTATAATCTCAGAACCACACAATCCAGGAGCAGTGCCTGGGCACAGCCATTCACCTTTCTTTCTGCAGTGAAAATGGCATTAACATTCACGAATGAAAAATATATATCAAACTAATTACCTCCCTTTCTTTCCAAATAAAAGACAATCTAACACCATTCTTTAGGACATAATGCCATTTATATCACATAAGGGGGTTTTGTGAGCTCAAAAAAAAGATGGTTTTTAATATGTGTGAATCAAAATCCAGATTAGCTAATTAACTCATGTCTCTGAGAATAAGATGAAGAATCAGTGTGCTGGGGAAATGGCTGAAAGCACGAAGAAATGTCAGGCCTGGTGAGACTAGTCCACAAGGTTTAAATTTTTCTCTGTCAATGAAACAAAGAGGGTTTAAATTTTATTATTATTTTTTCAAACATACACTACAATAAAGCTTTGGTTAGCTAAATATAACAGGAAATGCATTGTTTCCGGGTACTTACTTCTGCCAGCGAGCACAGTGAAGGTAACTCATTTAAATGGCAAAAGTGGTTTGCTTGGGTTTTTGTTAATCTTAGCATCCTATCCTCTTATATGAAGTACATTTAGCATTGCTTGCTCATTGAGACATCTTGTGAACAATTTATTTGCTGAAGTCTTAATGATTTGATAAATTGCTGTCCCTTAACTAAATTGTCCCAAATTGCTGGGCTGGTTATGCCTGACATTGATGTCTGGCTTGAGTTCTCTATTTCCCTGCTCTCATGTGGACCCTAGAAGTCTGGGTCTCAGACAAGTATCGTGATGCTGTGTGGACCATCAAGGTGTCATTTTTAATGATGACTGATCCACCTCCCGAGTCCCCAAGCCTCAGTCAGAGCTGGGTAAGGCATTCATTATGTCGCATTTGCCCAGTTTTTGCAGGAAGAGGGAAGAGTAGAGTTCATTTCTTCTGCAGTCAGTAACCTGGGGTGTAATAAGGAAACCAAACCCTAAATGATCCTGTCGAGTCCAGATAAAGGGGAAGATAGGAAATACAATTCCTGAACACAACTTACTATAGTGTCTTCATGGGAAAATCTATATAAATAAAATAATAAAATCATAAAAAGTGTTCAATCTGGGGCTGGAGAGATGGTTCAGCGGTTAATAGTACTGCCTGCTCTTCCTGAGTTCAATTCCCAGGAACTCCATGGTGGCTCACAACCATCTGTAATGGGATCTGATTCCCTCTTCTGATGTGTGTGGACAGATCGCACACACACACACACACACACACACACACACACACATATATATATATACAAATATTTAAATACTTAAATATTTTTTAAAAAGAAAAAAAAAGTCCAGGCTGGGGTCAGCAAGGTGTTTCAGTGAGTAAAGGGCCATGCCTCTGAGTTTGATCCCCAGAATCTACATGGTTGAATGAAAGAACTGACGACTCCTCCAAGTTGCCCTGTGTCCTCCACACATGTGCCAAGGCACACATGTACACACACACACACTAAAAAAAAAAAGTCTAGAACTGCCCCTAGAGGCATTGCAGATGTGACTGCTGTGTCACATGTACATCAGTAGGTGGCAGAGAGGAGAGAGGCTATATCTACACTCAGTGTTCTGACCTATGATCATCTGAATGAATAGTAGCTTAACATGGGGGCAGAGAAGCAAGCCAAATACCAACACAACTTCGGTGCCTGTGTTGACCACCAGCCCAGCACCAGGCAAGCACCAGATGGGCTCCCAGCACAGAAAACAAGCCAGAGACTAGGGGAGCCCTGCCTGGCTCTGGATGAGGGGATTGTGGGTGAGCCAGCTCCAAGGGTGTGAGTGTGGGAGACCCAGCCCTACCTTTTGTCTGCTTTGTGGTGGTGTTGGCAGGGGAGAGACTCCTCTCCCCTCCCTTTTGCTCTCACCACCAGTGGTAGACAGGAGATCTGGCCATGATGGGGTCATAAGAACAGGAAAGCTGTCCCAGGAGAGCAGGCCATGCACCTTGCCTGGGCAGCACACTACAGCTGGCCCTGGATGTGGAGGTTGTGGGTTAGCCAGCTCTGAGGGAGTGTGTGGGAGAGCCAGCCCTGCCTTTTGTATGGTTTGTGCTGTTTGCAAGGGAGAGATTCCCTTTACTATGTTGTCCTTGCCACAGGTAGCAGACAGGAGAATTGGTTCTGATGGGGTCATGAAAGCAAGAGAGCTGATCCAACCCCTTCTCTGCTGCAGTACTTGGGAGAGGAGGCCCTGAAAGTGGGGGTTGCAGGTCCAGAACCAGGTCTTTGAGTTGACCCACCCCATGGATGAACTGCTGGAGTGCATGAAGAGGCCAGTTCCACAGACCCAAAACTACAGGATCTCCATGACACAGGACAACAACAGCATATCTGAGAGGAGTCCCAGTGAGGTTCCAGTATTGACAAAGTAGCAGAAGCCAGAGGCCTCATACCAGACCAAGGAGTCATTATAATGAGCATTTGCAAGCAAAAGCATGTGGACAAAAGGGAATATTGTGGGACACACTGAGACACACTACAGCTTCCACAATGAGATTTTCTTTATATTGGGTGGAGGCTGAAAGGGTGGAGCATGGGTCTGAGGGGAAGTAAGAGAGGAAAGGGAATAGGATGCATGATGTGAAATTCACAAAATAATTTTTTAACAAAACAATAAAAAGAAAAAAATTTCACAAAAAAAAAGTCTAGAGACTTGGTAATGGTGATACCATTTAAGGAATACCTCATAATACTTTAAGATGAATCCATCTGCTAAATCAACAACTTCTGTAATATTTTTATGCTTTAAATTTCTTAGAGCACTGATTCTAAATGTTTATATCTGTAGTTGAATATACGTAGGTTTTCTAGAGACTTGAAGCCAATTAATGCAATTACTAGCTGCTTCCTATTGGTAAAACATACATTCATGTAGCCCAGGCCATAGCTGAGTCTGGCCTTGAACTTCTGACCCTCTTGAACTCTACCTTCCCAAGGGTTGGGATGTAGGGTTGCATTACCATGTCCAGCTACTTCTTAATCCTTCTAAAATCTGTTTCATATTGTCAGCGGATTTCCATAATGAAACAAAGTTTTTTGTGTTTTAGATTTATGTATAAAACAAAACAGAATGACATTGGAATCTTTTCTCTGCCTTTTATTGAGAGATTTTGTGCACTTATTTGGGGGTACTCAGTGGTTTTCTCTCGTGGCTCAGCAGCAATGATTTCAAACCATTGTCTGTCCCCCCCTCCCCATATGAAGCAAGGGGATGTGACACATGTCATTATCTCAAAGTCACTACTCAGAATGTCAGCATTGTCTATGAGTTAGGACCTGAAAAGTGATTCTCTGTGAAACAGAATCTTTCAAAATGTTGACACCACAGAGAGCATAAGTTTTCATCTGTGGGGTAGTTTTTAAATACTGAAGTCTAATTAAGTCTCTCTCCCTAGTTGTGTTCTCACACCAGAGAGGAGGAAGTCCCACAGATTGGAGCCATAGAGATGGGTCCGCCAAATGGGATGTACTAAGCATGCTCTGGTCCACAGAACCTGGCATGAAAATGCCTGTTCTGAGATAATCATGGAACATTCAACATTCAGGCTGGAGCTCCATGCACTGGTCTTTCCTTTTTTCTTTCTTTCTTCCTTCTTTCTTTTATTCGTTATTATTTATTTATTTATTCTGTGTGTTTAGACAGAGCATCATGAATCCAAAGCTGGCTTCAGATGCTATGTAGCCAAGGATAAACTTGGACTTCTGGTCATCCTACCTTCATCACCTGACTTGTTAGAGTCACAAGCATTCACTATCATGCCCACTTTTATGAAGTGCTAAGCATCAAACCCAGGATTCACCTCATGTTAGGCAAACATTCTATCAGTCAACTGCCCTACATGCTCAGCTCTCTAGCTGTTTTCTTAATTTTTTTTATTCTTCCAGAGGTATATAGAGATGTATTCTCAAGTGAGTAACACAATGTTTGGTATTTCCCTTCTAGCATTTTACCCCCTTCCAAGATAGATAGATAGATAGGTAGATAAAAAGATAGATAGATGTTAAATGTGTGCTTAGGTGTGTAATATATTCTAAAATGTCATAGTATTCACAAATATCAAAGCTGGGAAAGGTGACTGGACCTTATTACACTGTCATTCTCTTTATCTTGTGTAAGTCATATATTTTTACAAATAAGTTTTCGTCAAATTTGTAGGTAGATACATTTTCAAACCATCATTGAAACTAACACATTAAAGGACCATGCTCCCTGGGATGGAAAGCCAGCTGACATCTGGGTAAATTCAGACATCCATCAGTGCCTCCCCACCCACCCCCACAGTTCTGGAGGTTTCCATGACTAACCATTCCTAGCATAGCCTTTGACTCCTACGTTCACTTCATTTCATCAGTGTTTCAAGGTCTTGGTTTGCCTTGAGTATCTCATTTGGAAGTCAAGTCAGTGTGCCATTTTGATTTTGTACCAAATCTCAAGTGTTTTTAGTTAATGAATAAATATGGCATCAATTATTATTACCAGAGTAGATGGCGATTGATACAATGAGACAGCTCACAGTTCTCAGTCCTGTCCTGTTTCGCTCAGTTTCTTTACTCTTTCAAATCAGTGAAACAATGCTCAGGCTGTTTTTAGAATCCCTCATTTCTTCCAAATAAACTGTCTTGGCTCTTTAATCACTTGCATCTGGCAAGACAGCAAAGTACCTGGAAACCAAGAAAGAGGAGTTTGTGCTCCAGACTCCACCAGCCATGAGCAGTGTGGTTTGGAAGAGGCTCTTCTCTGAGTCTTGGTGTCCCACAGGAAACAGGGATGATTATACCTGTCACTTTATAGGACTTCTAGAATTAAACCTCCCCTCATCATACAGGGATCAAGCAAAAACCATGAAGAAGACACCTGGGAAATGATGTTTAATATTTCGAGAGATCCAAAGAAAGTTCAAGATGCAACATCTTGACAGAAGTCCCTGCCTGGGCCAACTGTATGTCAGACACACATTTGGAAGCTGGAGGCCTGTCCATTTACACTTGTACCTCAAAAGCAAAGCACATTGTGGTGAAGGAATACCATCTAGGCTTTTGCAGTGATTCATAAGCCACTTTGCCTCCAGGCAGTTCCAGGGGTTTTAAATATTTTTCACCAGTATTCCTCAACTTAACTGTGGGTGATTTTGGTTCACCGAAGTACCATATCTCAGAATCAGGATACTGCCTTCTTCCACAGCAGGGCATGTCAAAATCTTTCAGAGGTACTTGTGGGGGTGGTGTGTGCATATGCATGGTATGTGTGTGCATGTTTTTGCAGATGTACACACCGGTATGTGTGCATGCAGAAGCCAGAGGAGGATACTGAGTGTCTTCTATTGCTCTCCACTGGTTTTATTTTTTCTATCTTTCACTGAACCTGAAACTCACAATTTTGGCTAAACTGGCAATAAGTTCCAGGGATCTACCTGTCTCCAGCTCTAAATGCTGGGGTTAAAGGCATATGTGACTGTGTATGGTTTTTACCTGGGTGCTGGGGATTTGAATTCAGGTCCTCTTGCTTTCACAACAAGATCTCTTATGCACTGAACCATCTCTCCAGACACAAGTGGTGTCTTATATGAAACACCACATGCCAGCACCTCTCTCTCATTTCTTTTCTGTGTAGCGCTAATATGACTGCTGCAGAACATCATGGGGACATGATCAGACCCTTACAGCATCACCAAGCATAGGAAGGTAAGCCACTCTGTGACAGTTTGCCATGGACAACAAAAACCCAGTGATCCAGATAAAGACAAAATAAAGGAGGTTTTGGAGATGAGTGGAATATCTAACAGGATCACTAAACTCTTGAAAGTAGTATCTAGAAGAAATTGTTGTTCAGAACCAATGTTAATGGCAGCCTCTCCCCAGGGCTGAGTCACTCAAATCCCTTGGAAAAAAATGTGTGAATAGTACATTGGGTAGGCAGTTTCCAATGCACATAGGGAGAATTATGTCAGTGCCTCATGGTCCACATGTGCTGATGAGCCCTGTCTTGGCCAACACTCCCGTTTTCCCATCTATAAGGCCACTCCACTGACCCAACAGCCCAGCCCAGCCCTTTCTCAGGCTTCCATCATCTGCATTTCTCCTTCCCAGCATGCCTGATAGTGTGAAGAGGACACTGTGATCCAAGAACTTTCCTTCTACATACATGATTCTGACTTTCCTTTATTTCTAAAATCTGGGCTGACCTTTATCCCTCTACCCCTTCCCATTACTGTTCTGAATTAACCTTAGAAAATTCAAAGCTAGAGGGGTCTCCACAAACTCTCAACTGACCATTTGTGTCTTTGTGTCTGCCAGATACCAAGCACCTAGTTCAGCTCCCCCACTTCAGTGCTACCAGCTCCCAATGTTTTGCTTTCTCCCCCTGGATTTTGGGTACACACTAAGCAGGGTTGAAAATACACTACTTTGACAGCTGGGATCTGAGCATATGAGGAACTCTGGGTTCTGCAGTGTAAGTGGAGTGATGGACAGGCCCAAAAATAGAGCCCATCTGATAACCTGGAATGAGATGCCCCTGACAGCTGATGCTTGCCTGTCCTTCCAGCATGGCACACACTGGAGTGTTCAGTGGAGCAGAATGGAAATGATCAGTCAGAAAGTTCATGCTGAATGGAAAGTATCCTTCTGCACTGCCCAAGCACCCAAGTCCACATGACACAGAGGAGACCCACTGCAAGATTCTAACCTTTCAGGGAGTGGGGGAGAGGAATATGTAGGTTTCTTTTCTCTGTGACAAACTCTTTGAAACAGCTTCATAGAAGTTTCCTTTGGCCAGGCATGGTGGCACACACCTTTAATCTCAGCACTTGGCAGGCAGATCTCTGTGAGTTCGAGGCCAGCCTGGTCTACAAAGCAAGTCCAGGACAGCCAGACCTGTTATACAGAGAAACCCTGTCTTGAAAAACCAAAAATAAAAAGTTTCCTTTGGCTCACAGTTTTGATCCATCATGGCAGGGAAGGTGTGGCAGAGTCCATGACAGTGGGACCGAGGAGTGGAGACACCTCACTTCTTGGTGGATCAGGAAGCAGAGAGCCCTGGGCTAGAACTAAAGAAGACTATAACATTCAAGGCCCTCCTACAGTGTCCCACATCTTCTATCAAAGCCACATGTCCCAAATGTTCCATGATCTCCTAAAACAGCACTACCATCTAAGTATGAAGTACTCAAACACATGAGCCTAATGGTAGGAGGATTGTATATCCAGACCACCATGGCAGACAATCAATGGGAACCACAGGGATTTGAAGTTAACTGGACTATAGGGAGATGCCATAGAAGGCAGATCCAGAGCCTCCCCTCACACTCAGGTTCTGAGCAGTTGCCTGTCCTCCCTCACTTAAGAATGACAGCAGGAGTTAGCAGAGAGTGACCTATGGGATCTTAGGATGCCACACACACAGCAGAGGAGCTTAGAAGGTACTTCCTCCCAGCATCAGTTCCCAAGTAGACATTGTTGGTCCTCCAGGTTCCATGTCTGTGCTGTCAAGCAACCACAGCTTAAAAGAACTGAAATAGTCAACACTTGTATCTGCACTTTCTTTTTTGTTGTTCTCTAAATAATAAACTATAAAATTATTTGCATAGCCTTTACATAGCATTAGAAGATAGTTTAGAGTATGTGGGAGGGCATGTGTAGTTTGTATGCAAATACTAAGTATTTTCTACAAGGAGCATGAGCATCTGCATATTTTGGTATTTTTGAGGCTCTTGGATCCATTTCTTTATGGACACCAAGGGACGACAGTACAATCTATGCAGATGTTAGTTATAATTTCAATCATTGCAAGAATGCAAAATAGAACTCCCACACTTGAGTTTTTGCTTTTGTTTTTGTTTTTTTCACACTTGAATTTTTAAAATTTTCCTCCCAAGATTAAAAAAAAAAAAAAAACCTTCATGGGAGTCACATGACTACTGACTTCCATCATTCTGGCTAATGCTTTCTTGTCTTTCATTCCCACATTATGGCTGCCACTGGATCCTCTACAGTTTCCCTAGATCTTCCCCTTCTCCTAGACATCTTGCTCCCCCTCTGTTCTTTTCCTGGTGACAGTGCTCTATAAAGTAATCACACCCTTCCCTGAAAACAGTCACTTTCCACAAGGTCATTCCCAAAACCAAGTTTGTCTTGTAAAGTTGGACCCCCCCAGTACTCCCATGATGAGGAGCAAGTTCAAATGTCTAACTAAAAATTCAGCCTCCAGCTGAGACCTATTGCAGGCAAAGTGAGCTATCTCAGTCTATGGTGACAAGATGAACACAACCTTCTATCGCTTTTGTCCGGGGACTTTGAGAACCCAATACTATACATGGAGGCAATTCCAGTGCCCTCTAAAAGAGCAAGGACTGACTCTACCTGGGTATGTCTTGTTACCCACCCATGTGTGATACTCTAGTACAGGAGCTCATCAGGACCACCACTGTGGAGACCCACCAGGCCCTCTTGAAACCAGTGCCAGACAAGCTCTCAAGTCTGAAGGAGACTAAAAAGTGAGCAAAGCAATACCCAAAGGTTATGGAGAAGAACTTGGACCAAAGGGAGGGCTTCTCAGGATCGGAAATGACCAGAATCTCCACACAGGTGGAGAAGATCAAGATGGAAAAACTCCAGCAGAGCTTCAACATGCTGACACCCACCCACAGAACAAGGAGTTCAAGAAGAAAGAGTTATGAAAAGGCACACTGCCATTCCCAAGGTTTGCTAGGGAAAGATAGGAGAGAGTACTTTGCTCTCTATGAGAATTTGGGGGGACATAAGGGAATGATGAAAAGGAAATGATAGAAGGAAAATGCACTGAGCCAGGCATCTGAGTCCTCTGTACCCTGGACATTCATGTGGATGCACGCTTAGGACATCTCTAGAGCCAGTCTGGGAAGAGCTTGAGAGCCATCTCAGACTTCTAATGAAATGTTCCCCCGAAAAGAACTGCTCCTATAAAAATGGAAGATACTGACTAAGTCTTTGACAAGTATGATTCTGATACAGTAAAAAAAAAAAAAAAAAAAAAAAAAAAAATCTCAGAGTTGAGGGATGGCTTAGAAGCCTGGAAACCTAGATTTCCTAAACCCATTGGTTTCTCCCATGGAAGGAAAGACCTAATTCTAGAAAATTGTCCCCTGACCTTCACATGCTCACCACTGGCACTTGAATTTCTGGACATACACAAAGCAATAATAATGATGATCATTTTTTAACCATTTCAGTGTTTTGGATACATAAAGAAAAAAACTGCTTTGCATTAAGGCTCCTCCAGGGTGTGTGGCATGCTGTCTAGGGCAGTGACTAAAGATTACTCTTGTTGAACATTCACATGGCCACACATGGATGGCAGCTAAATACATGGACTCTATGGCCAAGTCAGTGGCCCTACAGGCTCATCTGTGGCTTCTCCCTTCCTGGGCCCCTGCACACCCTCTTCGAAGTCTATCTTGAGTTAAACTGCTGTGGGCGTTGTCTAACATGGAAGAGGAGAGAGAAACGTGACTCAGCAACAGGCTGCCAATCCAACAGGACACCAATCCCAGGTCTTAGGGCACCTTGGATGTCAGAGAATGCTGACAGATTCATGTATCTATGTAGTGGCCGATACAGAGCTATAGCCTGGGTAGAATCATTTTACGAAACTTGCAGTGGTCTCTAACCCTTGATTATTCTAAAACGTTGTGTTTTGCCTAGATGCCTGGAGAAGACAGAGAAACAAGATTCACCACTGAAGAGCATAACATCCACAAGCAGGAAAAATGTCTCATAACTTGGTAAAAACCGAATGTCATGCCATGTTCTGGGGCTTTTGTCAACTTGACACAAACTTGAGTCACCAGGGAAGAGGGAACCTCAGTTGAGTAAGTGGATTGGCCTGTGAGTACTATAGGGCAATTTCTTGATTAATTATTGAAGCAAACTGAGGAAGGTGCCACACCGAGGTAAGTGGTCCTAGGTTATATAAGGAAGCAAGCTGAGCAAGTCATGAAAATCGAGCCAGTAAGCAGCACTCCTCCATAGTCTCTGCTTCAGTTCCTGCCTCCAGATCACTCCCTTGAGTTTCTGATGCTGTTGCCTTCAATGGTGGACTGTAACCTGCAGGCCAAATAAACCCTTTCTTCCCCAAGCTGGTTTTGGTCAATATTTTATCACATCAACAAAAGTTAGGACACCTGTGATCCTAAAAGGTCATTGGAAGGTCAGCATGGACCACATTAATGTACAATATAACCTGGACTTTATTCAGACATCGTTTAATTTTATTACTATATGTGCCAGGCTCTAACCCACATAACTCCCAAGGCTTTGCTCTCCATTTCACACCTGTGTAAAAGACACTTAGAAACATTAAGACCTCGTGAGCAAGAAAGGTCAAGGTGAGTTAGGCTTCATCCAGCCCCAACTGATTCTGTCTGGTTCTTGGCCACGGTTTTATTAGTGAGCACCCTTGTGATATTAGACAGCCTGCAAGAGGCACAGGAGAAGGGAAGGGCAGTGAAAACAAAGGAGAGGCAGGAACAATGCTAAACACAGATGAGGAAGGAGGCACACACACTGAGATGTTGGCCAGAACTTCCTTCCTCACCAATTACTTATATAATATCCCCTTGTCTACTACTGTGGTGGTTTGAATAAGAATGGCTCCCATAGGCTCATAGATTTCCATGCTTGGTCACCAGGGAGTGGCACTACTAGGAGGTGTGGCCTTGTTGGAGGAAGCGTTGTCATTGGGAGTGGGCTTTGAGGTTTCACATGCTCAAGCCAGCTTCAGTCTCTCTTCCTGCTGCCTGTGGATCCAGATGTAGAACTGTCAGCTACTTCTCCAACACCACTTCTGCCTGTGGGCCACCATGCCTCCTACTGATATTTATGGACCTAACCTCTGAATGTATCCAAGCCCCAATTAAATGCTTTCTTTTACAGTCATGGCATCTCTTCACAGCAATAGAACACTGACTAAGACATCTGTGCCTCCAAACATCTCTGATGAACATGTAGATGTGTATCACTGAAAGACCCGGGGGAGGGAAGTTCCTCACCTGACACTCAGGATATCACGGCCGCCCCAAAACTCGCAAGAGACCATCTTGATGCAATCGCAAGAGGTTTATTTCGGGGGGGAAAGGGGGGAAAGGGGGGCTCAGTGCACTGAGGGGGCGCCACTCGTATCCCACGCAGGGGTAGGAGTCACGACCACGATTTGGGGGAGAGTAGAATATTTAATAGGGGAGCACCACAGATTAAGGGGGTGGGGGAAATTACAGGTGGGAAGTACCAGCCCAGCCCATTGTTTACCACAACCCAAGGGGAAGGAGAAATACAGGTGGAATGTACCAGCCCAGCCCATTAGTTAATCAGCGGGAAACATCCTACATCTGTTTGTCTCTGGAATGAATCTAATCTTGTTTTGTTATCTACTTTGTGGTCAGCCAGTTCCTGAAGCCCTGGGGGCCCATGGCCCAACTGACCTTCATTCTTGGTTTCAACCTGTTTATGGTCAGCTAAGTTCCGGGAATCACCTGGTGGCTGGCCTGGCTCTACTGCCAACTTAGGGGGTCTTTTAATAATTTTCATTCCCTTCATCATGAATGCCAACCAGTATCGTACTAAACAGCAGGAACATATCTGGAGACCATTTGAACCAAGGGCCACCAGTTCTTGCTGTTCTCATCTCATTGCTTCATATTTCCAAGGACAAAGCTCAGTCAGAGTCTCATAAGCAAGTTACGCCAAGGCTCAACCAGATAACCATAGAGCATTAAGAAGCCAGGTCTGTACTTTTGGTGCCTTCTCTTCCAGGCTGTGCTCTGCTGAATTTATCTTTTTTTTTTTTTAATCTTAAAAGAGAAGCACCAGGGAGTGTAATGAAGATTTGAGATGATCAGTAGAAAGGCAAGACTGCTGGGAGATAGATGAGGTCTCAAGGAAAGGAAGGACAAAGAGAACATTCAAGACTAGGTTTGAAGAAACCCTAATATCACCTGCCCAATAAATTACAGGGATGTCTTAGAATATGAAAGCATTAGAGAGATGAGTGATTCGTGTTCTGGAAGAAAGGTGTGTAGTGCACTGCCAACCTTTCTCACTGTGTATTTACGGCCTGGGCATTGAAGTCAGGATCCCAAAAGCCACGTGTAGAGTATTCCTTCTGTATGGCCCCAAGCCCCTCCTCCCTGTTAGTTCACTGGGAGTTCATAGCTATTGTCTCTCTACTAATGCACACTTTTGGCTTTTGTTTTTTTTTTTTTTTTAATAATTTATTTTTTATTTCTTCAAGTTACATCTCAATCACAATCCCCTCCCTACTCCCCCCTCCAGTCCTGTTCATATCTTTCCAGGGGATTTAAAGCATCCATTCAAGGAATCCAGGGACAACTGGACAATGGAAACCCCAGCAGAAAACAGATCAGACACCAAAGAAGACGAGTGGCCCAGATGATCCAGCCTTGCAGACTTCTTCAATAGCAGTTTCCTCAAAAGTCTATAACCACAACAACTCAAAATCGCTAAGATCGTTCAGCTCCACAGACTACTCCAGCCAGATCTTCAGTAAAGTTCTGAAGATCAGCTTCTGTCTATGAACTTCGTAGGACATCTAAATAGCTGAGCACAAAGGGACTGAACATCAAATGATTCTATTAACATTTTTAACCATTTTTCCATTCTTATTTGGCTTTTGTTTTTAAAACAGTCTCTTTATGTCACCAAGGCTTCATCCACCTTATAATTCCTCTGTCTCAGCCTCCCAGCTACTGTGATTGAGGGTACAGGCCACCACTCGAAGCTGTATGTATGATTATATACACAATGCAATACACCCCTCAATTTTTTGTAAACCCATAAAAATGTTCATAAAAACCAAATGCTGTCCAATACTTAATTGATGCAGCTATAGGTGGAATCATTTTCCCTGGGGAAATTATCATTAGTCTGCTTTATATTAAGATTTCACAAGCATTGATTGTTTTACTATTGTTATATTGGATTTCTGACGAAACCGACTGTCACTGGCAAGACACTATGTCTGTGGAACACCAACCAAACGTGTGCTGACTCCTGACTGAAGATGAAACTTTTAATTAGCAAATATATGTATTAATAACTATAGGCACTTAGAACAAATATAAAAGCTTATTACCTAACAACTACCCCTAAGACTAACTATAAACCCCTATTTACCTAACAACTAACCCTACTAATAACTACAGCAGCTATTATCTAACAACTAATCCTAACCTTTTAGAAGAATACAGTCTCTGGGGCAGGTCCTCAGTCATCAGGAACACCTCAGGAATATATCCTTTAAGGCACTTGGTCAACAGACTTTCCTCAGAACATCTCAGATGTAGGTCCTTTAGGGTAAATTGACTATGGCAGCTTCTCTTTAAATTTGGCTTGAGGCTTTCTTCTCTCTGGAACACCTCAGCTGTCCATAAGCCAACTTATTTAGTTTGTATTTGTCACTCAGTCACTCTGCCTCAGTCTTTGGAGTTGGCCACAGTTCTATTCAGGCTGCTGTTTGAACTTGTCAAACCCCTCTAGGCAAAAGCTGTGCCACATGGTTTGGTCCTTGGCCTTTTGTTGCTTTGCTGAGGCCTTCTCTGCTCACCAGCTTCTTCCTGCCTCAGGTGAGCCGATCATACTTTTACAGCTCTGCTTGACATCAGCTTTTCAGTCTGCCAACACTTTATCCATCAGATGATACAAACCGCCTTGTATCTCCTTGTCTCTAGCGTGGGAACTCTCCAGCTCCATTTACATTGTTCTTAAACATCTTCTCTCCTAGTTCCACCTGGTTTCAGGCTAATCTGAGCTCTGCCTACTTTGTAAGGCTATTAGCATCTAAAAATAATGCCAGGCCATAAACCTTGCTTTTAGCCCATATGCTACCATGCCAAGTGCCCACATGTGCCAGGCTGATCTTCATGCCCCCTTTTAAGAGACTGTATCAGAAGCCCCTAGATTTTCACTAGGTCTAATTTATATTAATCTAACTCCCCTTACACCTGACCAAAAGGCATACCTTGCAAGGACACTGTTTTGACCTCTGTCATTTTCTGCTTCCCACCTACGTAAGATATATCCCAAACATTGCTCATTCCACCCTACCACGTCCTGGCTGTCTGAGTCCCCCTTCCTAATCAAAACCACAAACTTTCTTTAGTCAACTCGTATGATCTACCTGATCCTGGATCGCTCCATGCGTTGAGGAGAGACTACTTATCCAACCTTGTTTATGTAACTTCTGTGCCACTAGCATTAATAAAATCAATAGAAAACACACAAAATCAAATAGAAATAACAGGTTCTGGTGTGCTACAGAACAATGGAGGTCCATAGTTTGTAACTGCCTAGTATACCTTTTGTTAGTAACAAGAGGAAAGGATGTTGGGCTGTTGGGGTGACTCTATGGGTAAAGAGGCTTGTTGTAAAAGCCTGATGCCCTTTTTTGATCCCTGGATCCCACAATGAAAGGATAGCAGCCAGAGAGGGGGAGGGGAAGGAGGAGTAAAGGAGAGGACTGAGAGGAGGAAGAACACAAAGATGGCATAAAACCTTATTACTGTAACTTGTCTGGGTGCATTCTCCCAGCAATTACACAGGTAGAAATTTCCCACATAATCAGTGTTGTCATTTCTCTCAACTATTGAATTAACACTGCAAATTTCCACCTTCACAGTCTTTAAAGGAGGAAGCCGTGTGTGCTCTCTGCCTTAGTTATGTAATTTGTAGTTTGAAATCAGTGTTGCTTTTTTTTCTCACTCTCTCATTGATTTTTATGTCTAAGCAGATTTTTCAGACACTCTTTAACTTGATTCTGACTTGCAGCCTAGGGCCATGAGTGTAACGATTTAGATGGGCGTAAGACCCAATCAGAGGACAGGTGGGGACAAGGTTGTCTTCCTCCTAATTGGAAACAGCTTGTGCCCACTTCAAAATGAGATGAACATGACAGACCTTGGGAACAACAAAAGGATTAAAAAAAAAACATTTTTTAAGGATGAAGATCTACTTCCTGCAAAGTGCTACCCAAATCACAACAACTTAATCTGCCTGGCTCATTAGTGACAAAGGCAAATGAATCCAGGGAGAACTGCTTTTGTTGCTGAACCTCAGAAACAACCATTATTGATGTGTAGGTTCATGAAGTGAGGGTAGAGAGTGAGGACTCCTACCCTCCCCCATTGCCAGGATATTTGTGTGAGTCAAGAGTCATGGAACATCTTCCCAGCCAAGATTGCTTGGTGACCTCCCACTCCCTACCCTCCACACAGACCACGCATGCCCTTCATTTACTTGGTATTAATTAAGCATCTACTGTGTACCTAGCCTTAGACACTGCTATGGAGCTGCTTCTGACCCAGAAAGTGTCTAAGTTACTGAGATAACCACAAGGCCTTGTGAGGACAATGACTTTGAACCCAGCAAGCACATCACAGCACAGTGCCCTGCTGGAAGTCTATTGCAATGGCCCCTGAAGGCAGTAACAAGGGCCCAGCCACAGAGCTGACACATTCAACAGAATTGATTGCTTGGATATGTGAAGTGATGAGGGGAGAATTCTGTCTGCCTGCCTGCCTTTTTTTTTTTTTTTCATGTTGAATAACCAAGTATGGAGGATTAGGATGAAGAATTAGGATGGAGGAAAATAGACAAGATTCACATAATGCAGTAATGAAAGAGATAGACAGAAGACAGAGAAAGACACACACACACACACACACACACACACACACACACACACACACGAAGCTCTAAGAGGGAAAGGTAAAGTCTCTCCAACTGAAAATAACGAAAGACTTCTCCCTACAGAAGTTATGTCAAAACCAAGCCCTGAAAATTAAATAAAATTAGAAGAGGTGGGGACAATTCAAGGCATTCTTGGTAAAGGATGGACAAGCGCAAAACAAGAGGAGTGTTTGTGAAATGGAGAGCTTCCCAGTGTGACTAAAACAGGATGAAGAGGGACTGGACCATGTGGGGAATTAAGATGGCCTACTTCAAGTGCAGAGCCAGGACTTTGGAGAGCAAGGCTCTGCACTGCCTCCCAGGGTGAGGAGAGCAGAGACTGTCAGTGGAAGGTGACAGGAGCAAAGCAGAGATTTCCACACTTGCCCCTGTTTTTTTCAGAGATGGTAAGGTGGCCGTCGTCCCCTCCAGCCTAATTCTACTGCTTTGGAGATTTGAAAATGAACAAAACATGAAATTAAATCAAAAGTCCCTCCTCCATTCTCCTGGCTGGCCTTTCTCCAAGAAGGCCAGATGGAAGGAGGCGGGCATGGTAAAGCTTGCCCTTTTATACTGTATGGAGACCAAGCTACCCCACAGGGCTTCCCAGGTGGGTCTCGGATCAGCTGAAAGGCACCAACGAGTGCTTAATGACCAGAGAAAATGCCCAGCCCTGTAGGGAAGAGAGCTTTTCAGAGAAGCCAGGTGAAAAGCCAGCCTTCCGGAGTTCTCCTACAAGGAACACTTGCAGATAGAGAGAGGGCATGGGGCACATCACCTTGCCCTGGCAGACTGGCCCTTCCTGGGAGGGAGCTGGCACCTGACAGGCTTCTGAGGGGCTGAACAGACTTCGTGTGCCAACCACAGTAATTTCATGGCACTGAACTGAACTCAGCCAGTTGGCACCATGTCTATGCAAGTAAGACAGGAGATTATAAAGGAAAGAAATGAAGTACTGGGGATGAGGAAAATCCTTGATTTTTCTGCAGCAAGCGCTGTGGGCACAAACCCTGAAGCCAGCAGCCTGTGGTGCCCCAACACAGGCAAATTCCAATTGTGGCAGGCAGGTGGAATTTATCCATTTACCTGTCTGTCTTTCTTCCTCAGTCTGAGATTCTCTGGAAACAAGGACTACTGGATTTATTTCTGGACTTTATTATATAGAAGATTAGAAGGCAGGCCGGATGACTCAGAAGTGGATGGGAGAGAGATGGAAAGTAGAGCATTATATAAACTGTTCAGATGAGCTGCTACCTCCATTAGTCATGGGTAACTTGAGTAAATTGTGTCTAGATGAATTGCTCTATTGGGAACCTAATCATGTGTTTACATGTACATGGGTATGTGACATGTGCACGTGTATGTAATGCACATGTGTGTTCGCAGTTTCCTTCCATTCCTACATGAAAGATCCCAATCATTATTAGTTGAACACAGAGCCCAGGCCTGTAATCCCACGCTGCCAAACGCAGGAGCATCCAGAGTGTGAGACCAACTGGGGTTACATAGTAAGAAACTATCTGAAAAGTCACTTTAAAAAAAAAAATAAGGAATCCCGGCTCTACAACAAATGTCTGTCAGAGAAACAGGACCCAAAGGCTGAAGACTGATGCAGGAATGTATGGAGAGAAAATGGGAACTGTCCAGGCAGTCACTGGTATGTCATTTCTTAGTTTTGGAAGCTGCAGGCCCTGCACTTCCTATATAAGCAGATATATTTATCCCTCTCAGGTTTCTGAGGTGGTTGAAGAATAGACAGCTAGAGTTTCATAGTTAAATTTTGAGTTGTTTAGGAATCAAGAGGGTGTTATAGATCTAAGAAGATACTCTTAAAAGTGTGTTGCAAGTTAGTATGAATGTTGAGTCAGATATAGACCTTTAAACTCATGGAGATGGTTAGATAGTAGAATGTTAAAGTCAGGGGCCAAATATGTATAAACTGGACATTGGGAAGGTATACTGGGCCACTTAACTCTCATAAATGTGGCATATTTATATCTGTTGTTTTGTATAATACTTACTGTTATAAGAGAAGGAACCATCTGTTGGACTGAAAGGGGAAACTTCTGGGGGGAAGAGGGTGGAAGGGTGGGATAGGAAGGGGGAATAGGGAGGGGTTTGTGACTGAGATGTAACTTGAAGAAAAAAAAATAAAGTATTTAAAAAAAAATAATAAGGATTCTGTATCGCCAAACTGCCCACTGCGTCCACTTCTTGGGTTCTGGCAACAGTGATTGGGTTTCCTATCATGAAAATCAACTTGCCCTAATTTTCTGGGCATCACTCACCTCATTGTGATGCTAGGAAAGCCATCAGGGCCAGAGAGACCCAACTAAACACCCTCTCTAACCCTTGCTTTCTCCCTTCCTTTTTAACTTTGTTTTCAGACGAGTGATACAAGGAAGAAACAAGCAGAGCTGTACTATATCCATCTGCTTTAATATTTTCACACAAAATAACACAGTCCTATTTTTAGAAAATTTAAGTCCATATCACTCATGAGTTAAAAGCAGAATTGGGAGAGGTATTGCAGACAACCAAAACAGGGGAGGAGGAGCCTAGAGGTGTAGGAATGAATGTAGTTACCAAATATGTTACCATGGAAGGACATAACAGCCAGGAAGCATGCTCATCCCTTTCTGCCTTAACATGTGTGGTATAGGGGCAGGCTGCCATGGTAGAGAACTTGTCTAACATATGCAAGGCCTTAAATTTGATCTCCAGCACCAATTAAAAAAAACTTCTATAACAAAGTCTTAGTTACTGATGGCATATTAATAGAAAAAGAATACATGTTATAATTAATTCTTACCTTTTATACTCTTCCCTGCTACAGGTATATTACATATATATATATATAAAAACAGATTTGAAAGTTTTGTTTGATTGCTTGTTTTATGAATTTAGTACATCTATTTACTGTTCTTAATAGACCTTTTAATTAGAAAAAAATTCATACAATATATTTTCATCATGTTTTTTGAGACAGGATCCCACTGTGTAGCCGGGGTGGCCTAGCTCTCACTGTGTGGTCCAGGCTGTCCTTAAACTATGTCAGTGCTCCTACCTCTGCTTCCAAGTACTAAGATTTCAGATGTGTATTGCCATAACTGCATTTTTTAGACAGGATCTCACGGTGTAGTTCTAGTAGACCAGGCTAGCCTTGAACTCACAGAGGTCTACGTGCCTCTGCTTCCCAAGCGGTAGGATTAAAGTCATGTGCCACTTTGTGAGGCCATCCCTGCTTTTATTAAAGTCTAATATGACAAACTCTCCACGTAGGTACTCTTATGGCCATTCCATAATACAACTCAAAAATAAAGCTTGGAGTTGACAGGTGTATAGTCCTCTATTCTAATAAGAATAACACAACATGGAAACAATTCTGTGGTGACAGGGTTGTTTGGCCAATGGAGTTGACAGGT
>CAJQZJ010009840.1:5403883-5422305 GCA_907164525.1 Lophiomys imhausi
CTACAGGCATTCCATGCCATGCTCTGGGGTGAGTGTTGAACATATGAGTCAATCGACTGCCCTTATAACTGGTCTGTCTTTTAAGGAGAATAGCAGGCTAAAGTAATGGTTTGGCATGAGCATAAGCCAGGGGCCAGTCCCCTGACATGGCACTTATGTGAGCTTCTGGTGTTGGAGCTGCCAAGCGATGTATCATACAGCATTTGAGAGCTGGGCCTGAGGGGATAGTAAGGGAGATGCCAAGCTTGAGTCATAAGGCAAAGGCACCTCATATGATTCATCAGAGCTGATCTATCCCCGAAGCAGGGAGGTCCTCAGTTCAGGCCTGAAATCTGTTCTCTGTTATCTCCAACTCCTCATCCTTCCCGGAGCTGCCACAGGAAGTCCTCCCTCAGAGCTCCTGTCTGAACTCTGCTGCACTCCCTTACGGTTGCTTACAACCTAACGCCCTGCCTCCTAGCAGCTCCAAGCCACAACTAAATAAACAGAACACCAAGGTCTAGATGAGTTTGCCCATGACACACAGCTTGTATGCTGGCCCTCTGAGAGAGGATATATAAGTTTCAGAACATTATTCTTTCAATCAAGAACCACTCAACAACTACCCCTATGATCATGTGCTCGTGACAATAATCTTTAGAGCAAGAGAAGATGTAAAATCTGTTTCCATCGTACCTACACTGTTCTTACACATCCCTTCCATTCGCAGGGCCCACAGGAGCTGTTCGGTCATTTATGCTTCTGTTTTCCAGCTATTTAGTATTACGTAATTCCCTAAAACACTTGCCAACTATAGCGACCTACTGTTTTGATTGTCATTGCTTTCTTATTATAAGATGTTGAGACACATTTTTTTTTTTACAGAGGCTTTGTTGAGCAAGCAAAGATTACCTAAGGGGCTAGTATGGGCAGCACAGTATTAGAGTAATAGCTTATAAGGAAAAAAAATAGTACATTTGTATCATTTGTGTCTAATTCAACTAAACAGAGCTTGGGAAGAGGATCAGGTGCCTAACATTTTTCTCATGATTTTGAGAGATACAGGCTTCAGCTTCCTGTGTGCCCACTACGCACCAACAGTTGTTTAAGATTATTTTATTTTTATTTCATTTAACTCTCATTGGTGAGGAAGCAACTCAAAGTAGCTAAGTGGTATGGTGATGTGTCTAATACCTTTGACCTTCTGGCAAAAGAAGCAAGGAGATGAATCCACGGTTAGTTCCACAACCCGAGGGTTTGGCCAGCCTTCTCCAATAATCCCTCCAATCACCTCAAAGGTGGAGACATCCACCCTCTCTTATGAATGGGAGAACACTGTAGGATGGATAAATGTAGAAAAAGTATATATAACACGTACCTCCAGAAGCCTACCCAATCCCCTTTCCACTGTCCCACTCCACACAGGCACACACACCCTTGCCCTTACCACTGCCCCACCCCACACAGGCACACACCCCCTTGTTCCTTTATGCTGAATATTAGGTTGATTGCCTCCTTTTCATGATTCCTGTAATTAATAGACCTCTCATAAAAGTAAATTAATACCCATTCCCTCTTCTGTCTCCCCATTGTAGTTCCTTCTTATTTAGAGCCATGTCTAAGTTCCCTCTGCCTTTCTCCAGAGCAGCTGCAAGTCCAGGTCATCACAGAATCATTTTTGCAGTGTGGAGTCATTCTGGAGTAGCTGGGGATAGCAGGGAAGCCAGCAGAATGGCTGACCCAGGCTGGCTTCAAGGGCAACAGACAGCTGGTATTCAGGCAGCCTCTGCCAGCATGTAGTGGGCACAGTAGGCCCCTGGGAGCAAGAGTGGAATGTCCAATACTCAGAAAAGAGCCTGAGCCTGATGAGGCTTAACTGTCCCCACAGCACCGCTGTGGCGATGAACAGGTGTTCCCACAGCTGATTGGGCACTCCGCTTCTAGCAGGGATCTGGGGGGGTGGGTTGCACTAGAGAGGGAATTGCAGACACCCGAAGATAACCAGGCCTTTGCAAAGCCTCTGAGAATAGCAGCTGGAATGGAAATACTTGATCCTAAGGGGTAGAAACACTGACTGTTTGCCAGTCAGAGATTCAAGGCAGCACATTTGGGGTAATGCTACTCCAAGGGTGATGTGACCCTTGTAGGAACAACATCCTGGGATCCAGCCAAAAGACAACCTTATGGGCTCCATCTCAGACCTACTCACTCAGAACCTACATTTTAACTAATCTGCAGGTGATTCCTAGGCACATTGGAGTTTGCAAGTGTGGTCATCAGAGTATGACTCCCAAAGCACCACTACAACCAGCAGCAGCAGCTCCTTAGTTAAGATGCAACTCGTCAGGCCCCATTCCCTAACCTCTGAGGATGGAGTTCAGCATGTATTTTTAACAAACCATCCAGGTAATTCCAGTACATATTGGAGTTTAAGAAACACATGCCAGGCAGTTGTGCACAGCTTTAATCCCAGCACTCCAGAGGCAGAGGCAGGCAGATCTGTGAGTCTGAAGTCAGCCCGGTCTATACAGAAAGAATTTCAGGACAGCCAGGGACACACAGAGAAACTTTCAGTAGGGAGAGATGGGGGAGTGTCTGGGGTACTTGGGGTACAGCTCATGCACTTTAAAGAAAAGTCCTTAGGAACATTCTTCAGAAAGGAACCTTGACTACAGCCAGAAGGCAGAGCGGAGACACTGGCCCTAGCCAGCAGCATTGCCTGCTGTTCCAGCCTCCTGACACACACCTACCCTACCCCACACACACATGATCAGACCCAGAATTCAGGCCTTACCCAGTGGTTCAGGGATTCCCAAGCCAGATCTGAGTTGATCAGGGATCCACTTTAGTTACTGGTCATTCCACATTAGAGTACTATATTCAGATAAGCCAAAGCCCAGAAGGACACAGAAACTGGGATACATAACTCCACCAGTTCAGCCAGAAGCTAGCTGTCTTCCCACACTCAGAGACCAGACATGGCTGATGAGAACACCACTGCCTGCCTGTGGAAACCCAGATCTCCCCCCACCCCCGCCAAGACTTCTGTATGCTCCTGAAAAGTTTATAATCCCAGGATCCCTCCCAGCCTTAACTTCCTGAACGTGACAGATAACCACAGACCCTGTCATGCAGTACTCCTGTACCCAGGGCACAGGACCCCACATTTGTGGCTCTTGGGTTGAGTATATTGAGCATCCTCCCATTGGGATATTGGGAATAGACTTTCCTAAAAGTGGTGAGAAAAGGAAATGCAAATTCCTTCATGCCACAGAAATGTCAATCATCTCCAACTGAGTGACACACTGTCCTCATCTTTAGAGCACTGAAACCCACCTTCAAGCTGAGCATCCTTCCTCCCTCTCACTTTCTTTCTGCCCTGCTCTCCCCCCCCCCCCCCCCCACTCACCATTGGTAAATGCCTTTTTTATGTTATTTATTCTTCAGGTTACCTCTTCATCACATCATCTTTCAACCCCTTCCAGTCCTGCCCTCCCACCCTCTAACCCCTTTCCCTTCCATCCCACTCCTCTGGAGTGGAGTGTCCCTACATAATAGTCCCCTGCCCCAGTTCAGCAGTCATATGAGAGCCAAGAGCCTCCTCAGCCCCACTAGGGCAAAGTGTCTCATTGACAGGTAACAAAGTCTATGTTCCTGTTCCCTTTGGTGCATTGGTTGTAGTATAGTTATCCTATACTATATGGCTAAAATCCGATTATAAGTGAATAGATGCCATGTACATCCTTCTGGGTCTGGGTTAGCTCACTCAGGATGAGCTTCTCTAGTTCCATCCATTTGCCTGCAAATTGCATGATTTTGTTGTTTCTGATGGCTGAGTAGTATTCCATTGTGTAGATGTACCACAGGTTTTTTTTTGTTTTGTTTTGTTTTGTTTTTTGTTTTTATCTATTCCTCAGTTGAGGGACATCTGGGTTGTTTCCAGTTTCTAGCTACTACAAATAAGGCTGCTGTGAACATAGATGAGGAAATGTCCTTGTGGTTTGGTGAGGAATCATTTGGATGTATACCCAGAAGTGGTATGGCTGGGTCTTGAGGTAGAGCTATTCCAAGTTTATGTCTGCCTTTTTATACCATAGAGAAGTGTGATTCTTGATGCACACTAAGGTCTTCAACTTCTCACCTTCTTTATCACACAGGACATTTTCTTTCTTATGAAGTAATTTCCTTCTCAACTAAAACAGATGATTATTTGACGGATTCTTTTACAGAGAAGCACATAGCCCCTCCTTCTTCCCACTCACTCCTTTGCAGAATCCCATAGCTCCCCCCACACACACACATTCTTAGCCTAACATGGTATACTTACTGCCTTTCATTGATAACTCTTTTTCCTTTGACTGAAACCAAATCTCTTTCCTGATCTTGGGATTTTGTGCAAGGTGAACTGTTCCCCATGTCACAGCCCAAAATTATATACCTCTCATTGTGGATGATTATCAAGGCAGCTGGTAGCTTTCTACAAGAGCTAAAATCAGAAGAAACCCTTTATGTGGATACCTGGCTTACCTTCAAACACCTGGGAGCTTAGGAAGAGAAGAACTCTGTAATGAAATTCCCTCCTTCCCATTCCCTTCATGTTTGCTGGACACCTCAAATAGTCTTAATTAATTTCCCTCCAATTCAGTCCCTGCCACAACCCACCCCTATCATCACATTCTCCTTTTCCCTATTGGGATAGTCAACCCCATCCTTGAAAGCCTTCAATGACACCCAGCTATGTATACAACAGAATGAACCTTGCCTAACACACCTCATCTTGAGGCTAAAAAACATAGAAACTGTGTGGCAGAAGAAATGAGAACTAATCCCTCTATGTACAAAGCAGAGGAAGCAGTTTGTATCCACACCACACAGTGGAGCATGGGGTGCTAGCCTCAGTGGTAACCCATAATCAACCCCATGCTGTGTACTTCTTTACCTAAGCGTGGTGTTACTATCTGATTCACTGAATGGTTTGTGTGGCCTTTGGTTTGGTTGTTCATTTACCTACATGTTGAGATCTGTGTTGCTTGGGTGAGAAGCATTGTGAGGTCAAGTGCTCTCTGGTCAAAGAGCTGTATCAACTCTGCTAAAGATACTAGACTGTATAACATCACAGTTTTTTGCTAAGAGAGACTGGGAGCCACTGAAGGATCAGTCAGTATTAGGGGCTGGAAAGATGCTACTGTAGACCCTCTACTCAAAGTCCAAACCAAACTTCACAGCAAATTTGGGGATTTGAGTGCTGAAAAGCATAGAGGAAATGGAGGGAAAGCTAAGGCCATTGGACCTCAAAGGAAGTGCAGCCATGCCATGTTGGTTCAAGGACTTGGGGCAGAAACAGAATTGCTTGTGGGGATGGTCAGGAGGGGAGGTGCAGGAGGCATTTTGAAAGGTTTGGAATCAAATCTTAATTTTTGCTTAAGGCATTTGCTTAACTTACCAAACTGAATTTGTATGATCTAAGGCACAGTTTAGTCACCTGTAAAATGGAAATTAAAATAGAGATTACCCACTCCAAGCTCCAGAAGCTATGGCAAGAGTAAAACGGGATAATAGAGATGACTTTCAAATACCTAGTCTGGGTCTCAAAATTGCTATTTCCTTCTATCCTGCCTTCCCATTTCCTTCCCTCAGTTCAGTCAGCCAGCTTCTAAGAAGCAGTACACTAAGAATGAAATGAACTTGTTTGTCACCAAGGACCTCTAACAAAGATTTTAATGTCATTGAGTACCTCTTCCTCACTCTCTGAGTGACTACTACAGTGAGCATCATATATATAAAGATGAGTGATGTTTCAGTGACTCCACCCACATTCTAGAAGTTGCTTAGAAAACTTCCTCAAATGACATTTCATCCCTCCCCGAAAACACAAGCATCTCACTCATTTCCAAAAGAGTCACTACCACTGACCTCAGTGAGAGGATGGTGCTGTGGATGTAACAGGCCCTCAAATCTTAGTAGGCCCCCAGACCTTCTGTACAACTGATACCATGATGGAAGTACCATTCAGGCCTTGGAACACCTGCCAAAATAAGAACAAAGACCTAATCCATCAAATCCTTCTGGGAAAGTCCCTAAATGTATCAACCTTGCCTTTTGGCTTCTGTAGTTCCACGTCTGGCTAACTGTTCTTGCTAGCTAAAGTTAACTGTGTGTCAACCCACCATGTAGTCATTGTGCCTAAAAGCCCACCCTGAGAAAAGATTAGGACTGCACTTGGGTACTGGCTGGCTAATAAAGACATTCTATTCATTTGAACCATGCCCAAGAGGTCTTCTCTGGTGGACAACTCACAACACTGAGCATCTCTAGACATACCACGGGAAACTAGGTTCATAGGAATTCACAACGGACAGAATGAATGGGCTGTGGTATGTGCTGGCCTACCAGGGATCTACACAACTTCGATGTCAGAGGTTACTCTCAGATTATGGCAATGGCTGACGTGGCTTACTCTAGAAGTTCCCAGACAAATGGGTACCCATGCAAAGTCTCTGTGTACCTGACAGTAGGATGCTTCTGTCTGAAATTTGAACTCTACGCACTGCCATGTGAACAGTTTGTCTCAGTCCACTTCTCTGTGGGATCCCATGCTAAGCAAAGCCTTCTGTGACTCCGTGTAGGCAGTGGAACAACTGTGCTAACAGAAGGAGCTCAATGTCTATGTCTAGCAGAGCAGACTCCTGCAGACCACCTCACAGAACTACTCACTAATTCAGGGAGAATTTCACTTCCTGAACTCCCAGACCTTGCTTTCAGCTTCTTTCTGAAGTCCCTTGCTCAGATCTAACATGTTGATCACATCCTGGGAGTGCCAGGAAACACCCCACCTTCTTCGTTCACACCTCACCATCTGTCTACACATCGACTGAGCCAGACATGATCTGACCATTTATTTATATGACTATCCTGGATCAATAAAATAATTTGCAAAGTTGCAAGCTATTCTATGAGGACATGATTCTTAGTGTTAACATAGTCAATTTTGATGAAGAAATCCATCCAAGGTAGCCTTTAAGTTGTTGTACCAGAGTCTTCAAGAATCTAAAGTTGTTTTGGCTAATGAAGGTGGATTTGGTGACTTCCAGCATGGGGAAGGGGTTTTATGGATGCCTCTAGAAGGAGCTGGATGTAACCAACGATCTAACCCAGTGTGAGTTGGACATGATAAGGAGCCAGAGAATATCTACCTACCCACAAGACGCATTACACAAACCAGATTTGCCTGAGCCTTATAAGTCGTAAATCCTTAGTTGATTTTTTTTTACTTTAAACTAGATGTGTTTCTTTCCATTCATTAACATTTATACAACATGAACTCATTGAGCATCAAGAGAAACCACAGAATGAGAGAGAACATTGTATGCTGGAGAGGAAACAGGTTTTAACACCTGATTCTGACCTCCTTCAACCTTAGAATCAATGAAATAAGGAATAAAATCATCTCCATCACATAGGGGTGTTGTCGAGATTAAAGATGTTGCATGGACAGCCCTCACCTTCACTTCTCTATACTGTGTCACATATTTGTTGCCAAAATGTTTTAACCAATGGAATGATGTGTACAGGAGAATGGACCAGCTCCTAGCACAGGCCTCATGAGACGTGTCTCTGTCACAGACAGAAGAACAGCATGCCTGGGCTGGAGTCTCCTCCAGTACACAGTAGGTGATTCATGAAGTAAAGTCACCTCAACTACTAGCTCCTAAAACAGAGCTGTCAGACTAACTCACAGATGTACTATGACAAAAAGGTACCTAACCATGCTCAACCCAGCTGAACTTAGATCAGACAAACTCCAGATGGTGTGGAGAATAATAATAAACAATTGAGGCTTTTGGATGGGGGGAGGGGGTTGCAGCGTTATCCTTGCAACAACTTGCCAAAACACTAGCCCTTACAAACCTAAGTCCAATCTCCCCTTGGGCCACATGGTTCTGTCACACTCCCTGCTCAGTACTGTGTGCCATGTTTGTACCACATGCTGAGAATATAGAAAGCCAAATTGCAAGAAAGTTTCAAGTTTGTAGAATGAGAGATGTAGAACATATACTCATGCCCTAAGTTCCTTGAAAATTAATGACAGCAGCTGACAAGAAAGACCATGTTCAAAGGCCTCTCTCCATTTTCCTAAAACTGAACAAAATAGATATTCTCTCAAACCAGCGATTTTTGTGTGTGTGTGTTTCATTGGGTCTTATTTTCCCCCATGATTTCTTAAGTCTAGAAGGAAAGACTTCTTAAACATGGGACCTTATTTTTTTCTAGTGTATCTATTCTTTGCTTTAGATCAAGTCTCTGCCAGAAACTCTCCAGGAACCAGCCTAATTTGGAGAGTGTGGTACAAGCTAGCCTGAGCTCAAAGCAAAGGGCCTTTGAGAGAGTGAGATAAAAAGCTTTTATTTATTTATTTATTTATTTACTTACTTACTTACTTACTTATTTATTTCCCCTCTTTTGGTATTAGTGTTGAAGAAAGTGGCTTTAAAGTGTCCATATTTTCTGAAGACAAAGGTATACTCTACATAGCCACCTATCCTCACAAAAGGAAAGACTTCTTGACATGGGTTCTCTCTGCAAGGGAAAAATCAAACCCACTATCTGGGAAAGCATGAAGACATCAGGGTGTTATCAACAGCCATGCGATGCCTGCCATTGAGTGTCCTCCCGGTAACAGTCCAGCCAATAATAGCCTTCCCTGTTCTTAAATCTCTCTTGTCAAGAGGAGCTTTCGAATGGCTTCTATTCTTTGCCCTCTTTGAAATGACCATTCAGTGGTTTGCTGTGAGAGCAGCTTCAGCCTGACAGAGAATTATTGGCATTTTACTTGTCAGCTCAGAGTAGATGTCTATGGGAGGCTACTAGCAGGCAAGGTGGCAGGCAAGACAAAGGGCACTGTGATGTGAAAAAGCCTGGAGTCCAGAGGGAATGCTGTTGCTCAGAATACACTCATGTGGACAGTCAGTGCTGAGAGAGGGACCGAATTTAGGAGAAAGAACTGGAAGGTGTGTCTGTATGAGCCAGCTCCATTCGGGCGAAATTGGAGCCCAAAGCAGTACTCCCTTCTCACTGTGCTGAACAGAGACTACTTCCCTTCTAGCCATGGCTCCACCACCATGTCCCGCTACTTACTCTAAGGACTACAAAGCACTTTCATCTGCCTTAGTACACTTAAGCCTTGCCATTTACATCAGCCTAGTGTGCCAAACATAGGTTAGACCACATGAAACAGCAGATACTGACCGCCTTTGGTCTCCAAGAACTGCAATTTCAATGTAAGGTTCTACAGACTTTCACAAAAGCACATAGTCGTATAGCCACAACATGATCAAGATACAGAACACTATGGTGTGTGGCGGGGAAGAGCATATTACAAAGGACAGGGAAGCCCTTTCAGGGCTCTATATATACAAGAAAAAGAACACACACCTTGCAGTCACGGATCTGTGACATTCCTACAGATTTGCCTTTTTTAGAAACATGTAAGCAGAAGAACACATCACACAACCTCTGATTCTGCTCTTCCGTTAGCATCACAATTACCTTTACCCAGGCTGTAACACCAAAGCTTTCTTCCTGTTCATAGAAAAGACTTCCAATGTATACATTCACAACAATATTTTTGTGTGTTCACAGTGGAGAGACATCTGGGGTGTTTCCAGTTTCAGCTGATTATTAACAAAGCTGCTGTAAGCATTTCCCTACAGGTCTTTGTGTAGGTGTATATTTTCATTTCTCATGGGTAAATACCTATGTGTAGGATTAGTGGGTTGTAAAGCAAATGTTTTCATCTTTGTAACAAACCACCAAAGTATTTCCAATAGTACCAGCGTCGCTTTACATTCCCAGTATTAGCATCTAGGCAGCTCCACACTGTACCTGGTGGCAATATGGTCAGAATGAGGAAGGGGGTGGTCAGCCACTCTAATAGCTTAGACTGCATCTGACTGGTTTTAATCTGTGTGTCCCTAATAACTACAGGTGATGAGCATTCTTTCATGTGCTACTTTCTATCCTAATATTTTCCCTGGTGCAATGTCTGCTCAAGTCTTTTGTCCATTTTCTAAAATTGAGTTATTTTCCCTCTTATTACTGAGCTGTGAGAGTCCTTTATTCCTGATCTCTATTCACACAGTTAACGACAGGCTAGAACTCCTTTATTAGGTATGTGTTTGGCCAATGTGTTCTCTCAAGCACTTGTCTTTTCACTTGCATTAAAAATGTCTTTTGAAGAGCAAGAGAATTTTATTCTGATGAAGTCTAAATTTTCCTCATTATTCTTTTATGAATAATGCTTTTTGTGACCTATTTAAGAAATCCTTGCCTAACTCAAGGTCATAAAGATTTTTCTGCTATGTTTTCTTCTAGAAGTTTTATTGTTTTAAATTTTATGTTAGCTCAAAGTTTTTATTCAGGGGGCTCAGTATGGCTCAAGTTTCATTTTCTTGAATATAGATACCCAGCTATTCCCACATCATTTACTGAAAAGACTACTCTTACCCCATAGAACTGCCTTCAGACCTGTGTTGAAACCAGTCAATCATACATATGTATTGTTTCTGAACTCTATTCTATTCTGTTGATCTATCCTTCTTCAATACCATACTACTTTGAATACTGTAGCTCCATAGTAAGTCCAATAATCAAATTGAGGGCCTCTTCTAAGTACATTTTTGTGATTTTTCTTTCTCTAATATTTTAACTACTTTATTTCCTTCGCTTAATTCCATATACATACTAGAATCATCCTAATAAGCCTATAGACTTTTTTAAGATAAAAGAATGAGGCTGGAGAGATGGCTCAATGATTAAGGGGACTTTTTGCTCTTGCATGGGACACAGGTTTGGTTCTCAGCTCTCACATGGTGGCTTACAGTCATCTGTAACTCCAGTGTCAGGGGATATGACACCCTCTTCTGGTCTCCACAGGCACCAGACATGCACATGGTACACAGATACACACACAGGAAAAATATCCATATATACAAAATAAAATAAATCTTTTAAAAATTAAGATGAAAGAATGAACTACCTAAGGTCACACAATTAGTATGTGTCACAGCTAGCTCAGTCTCTGTTAGAGTTTGAATGTGAAATGTCCTCTGTAGACTCACATGTTTGAACACTTGGTCCTCAGCTGGTGGCACTATTTATGGAGGTTGTAAAATATTTAGAAAATGGAGCCTTGTTGGAGGAAGTAAGTTACTGGGACAGGCCTTAAGGTTTATATGCTGGCGCTGGATCCCCTCCACTCTCTACTTCCTGGTCTGCAGAGATGTGACAAAGCCACTGCTTCCTGCCCCATTGTCACATCCAAAGACAACTGAATAGCCATGCCTTCCCCACCATAGTCAACTGTACATTCAAGTCATGAAACAAACAAATCTTTCTTCCTTAACTTGTTTCTTTTCATTTGGTTGTTTGTGTGGGTGGTTTGGTTTGGTTGTTTTTCCAGAATAGGATTTCTCTGTGTAACAGACCTGGCTGTCCTGGAACTCACTCTGTAGACCAGGCTGGCCTTGAACTCAGAGATCCACCTGCCTCTGCTTCCCAAGTACTGGAATTAAAGGCATGCGCCACCACTGCCCAGCTCCCTAACTTGTTTCTTATCAGATATTTGACCATAAGGACAAGAAAACTAACTAATGTGGCCTCTAATCACTTATTTGCCTCCAAGATCATGATTTCATGTGGCTGTGGACCTCCCAGAGAAGAGGGTGAGCATCATCATGATAGAAGATTAGAGGCAGCCTCTGCAGAGCTCACAAAAGTTCAAGATTGTGAACCACAGGGACCCAGGAAGAAAACAAGCCTTGACTTCAATATTCAGTCCACTTGTGTTATCAGGATAACCAGATATTGTCTAGAATAAGTCATAAAGTCACAGACCCCTTATCTGTAGAGCTAAGGTTGGCCTGGCCTCTCATAGAGCCATGAATTCTACCTTTAATAAGGTCTTGCCTCAGTTTCCCATCCTACACTGGAAAGAAAGTTCAGCCCTAAGCCTTCCATGCTGGTCCTCTGGTATCAAATTCAGCTTTTGTCCACTAAAGTGCATTATCTTTACCTTGTTTGTCACTAGAGGTTACAGGTTGGGACTCCAAAGAATTTAATGCCCTGATCCATACCTTCACCCTCTACCTCCTCCTGTTCCCACCAGTATGGTTGACTCTAAACCCTCAGCTGGTCTTCATGTCTGTTCTCTTTCCACATCAAGACCAACTTTATCCTCCCCTGTTGGACAGTCTCTATCCATGCCATGACCCACAGCCAGGAGGTAAACAAGGATACCAGCTATATAATTCCCAAGCAAGAAATGTGTCTGAATATCAGGTCTGTCTTTTTTAGGTAAGATATAACTGTTTGGATCTCTGTCTCCTAGTCTATAAAAATACCCTGTAGGCTTTCCAGGAGAACCAACATCTAAAATGAGTGACCCAGCTCCTGGTGCATAATGGTATTAATCAATGTTAATACACACCTTCTGCCCGTACCCTCCCAAAATCACCCACTCATTCAGGCCTGCTGCCTCTCCCACCAGCCCATACCACTTGAGTAAGCAGCCTGCCTCCTCGGAGAACTCCTGTCCTAAATCACCGGCGACAGTGACTTTTCCAGCCAGCTGTGGTGGAAACGACCTTGGAAAGGCCCAGCTACAGAAAATCCATCAAAGTCCCTCATCCTGAGAGCTAAAGCTTCTCCCCTTACATCTCTAGTACTGATCAGATTGAAGAGAAGTGGGCATTTGCTTTTCATGATGCAGAAATCACCTTCTTGCAATGAGAAAAGAACTCAGGCTGGGCGGTGGTGGCGCACGCCTTTAATCCCAGCACTTGGGAGGCAGAGGCAGGCGGATCTTTGTGAGTTCGAGGCCAGCCTGGTCTACAAAGCGAGTCCAGGACAGCCAGAGATATTCAGAGAAACCCTGTCTCGAAAAACAAAAAAAAAAAGAGAGAGAGAAAAGAACTCAGGTCTAACATCTGACCCTATTGATATCACTTTTCATAGTAAGAAAGCCCGTCTCACCGAGAGATCTTAATGGGTTCTCTAATTCTTTTATTTGTTGACTTACAATACAGCAATAAGCTATTTTTCATTGATAAAGGACATATATGATTAAAAGTGCTTGAGGTTGCTCTCTGGTGATGGAGATGGACAAGGCTAGTCTAGTCGGTCTCATTCTGTGGGGTCTCTGATGCTCATTAGACATGGGTAAGAATATGGCTTAGACGTGGGATACAAGCTGAGGTTGAATGTGCAGGATTGCATATTACACACCCAAGGACTTTGACTGCCTGCATTATAGTGTGTCCATCTGCTCTCTGAGCACAAAGATGAATCATGTTTGCTCAAGGAACAAGCCTGGACCCTCTCTGCTCCTCACTGGGGAAATAGTCATTGGAAGATCTCAGGCACTAGAAAGAAAATTGAACCCAGAATTATCATTAGGAATAAATGGAATAAATCAAAAGTCACAAAATTCATGAATACCATACATGAGGGTATAGCCCTAGACCCATGAGGTATACCAAGAGGCACACAAGATTTCCAGAGCATATGGATGGGTTTGCTAATCCAGGACTGGAACCATCCCTGTCCAGGATGGCTTCCCACCCTCCACTCATCCCTGCCTTCACTATTCTATCCAGAGCTTGAAGTCCTACTGTTCATTTCTCTTCCCTTGGCTTCCAAACGTGTTGATTGGCTCCTTTGCTTCTATCACAAACTTCACTTCTCAAGTCCAGAGGCCACCCATATCAGTGCTACCTTCATAGGATCCCTATATGAGAAAACAAGGAACCCACAGACCTCTTCCCCTGTGTCCAGAGCTGTCTGAGAAAAGCTAATTCCAATTCTGGGAGAGTTCAGGCAAATCTGGAAACTTGCTGCAAAGATGGAAAACCCTTCATATATATATATATATATATATATATATATATATATATCACATTAGTCCCAAGGATACAAGGATAGATTCTTCCCTTCTGAGCTAAGGAGTATAGGCTTAGCCTAAGTTCCTGAGAGAAGATAAGTGGCCAGTCATCTTAGTTTGCTTGGAAATAGCCTACTTTATTTGTGTGTGTGTGTGTGTGTGTGTGTGTGTGTGTGTGTGTGTGTGTGTGTGTGAGAGAGAGAGAGAGAGAGAGAGAGAGACCTTTGGGTGTGACCTTTGTGCATACCACCACTTGTGTGTGGCGGTCCGAGGACAACTTCTGAAGTCAGCTCTTTCGTTCTCATTCTCTCCTTCACAGGCATTCAAGAGATCACTCGGGTCACCAGGTTTCCATGGCAAGCACCTTTCCCCTCTGAATTACCCACTAGCCCCACCCAACTTTAAAATCAAAAGTCCCAAACACCCAGCAACCCTCATTCCCAGGAATGCCACAATGATGACTCACTTTAGCAGATGCTAAATACAAAGAAACCCTTGCAAAATATGCTATTATGGAGTGAAACTAGGCCCAAAGTTAAAAAAAGGAAGCTGGAGCGATGGCTCAGTTTGCAAAGCACTTGACTTCCAAGCTGAAGGACCTAAATTCAATCCCTAGAACCCATGTAAAAAGCTACGCCTGGGAGTTGGCCTAGCAGGTAAAGTCACTGGATGCCAAGATTGATGACTTGAGTTTGACACCTAGAACCCATATGGTGAAAGGAGAAAACCAACTCCCTTGACTTGACCTCCACAGACACACTGTGGCCACATGTGGGCACACACACACACACAATAATTAATCAATAAGTACATGTAAAAAGTTAACCCAGGCCCAGTGACTTACACTTATAATCCCAGCACTGGGGGTGGGGGCAGGCACAGGTGGATCCCCCGGGCTTGCCAGCCTACAATGAAAGAAAAGATGCCCCAAGTTGTCATCTGGCCTCCACATAAACATGCACATTCACCCACACATGCATGTGTACCTGTACACAAATACATACACCCAAAAAAAATTGAATTGCACACTTTGAAAGGATAGGTTTTCTAATATATGGATTATATCCCAAGGAAAATATCAGTTCCACTCCATTCTCATCCAGGCACTCCTATACCTAGCCCCCAAGTTCCCTGCTGTGTCTTCAAGCCCCTTTTATAAACTCCTGATGTGCCCGCCCTTACCCCACAGCTGGAGAGCATATGCAATCTGCTTGTCAGGGTGATGAGTGACATGGCTGGGCCTTGCCTCTGCTCCAGTGGGAAGCTGTGCCAGGATCAGGTAGGCCTGCAGATGTGGAGAGTACCAGAAACATCAGTTGCAAATGGCATCATCCATTCTCATTTCTGCAGAGTACTGCCAGGCCCTGGGGCCTCTAACTGGATTCTGGGTCTTCTGCCATCTGGATTTTTATGACTCTTCAGCTCAAAACATCAAGACTTATGGGAAAACAGTCTAGATAAAACTTTGGGTTTTTCATGCTGGGCCAGCTTCAGAAATCTCTGAAGACACAAGCATTTTCAGTTTCTTTGTTTGGGAAGAACTGCCCCTGAAGACAGAGAATAAAACCCCTTGTAAGGGAAGAGAATGTTGTGCAATAAACTAAGGTTGGACATGGTCACCATTGCTTCTCCTGGTGATTGCATGAGCTAGGTGTTATTAGCTCCATTTTACATATGAGCTTACAAAGATTCAAAAGGTTAATATATATGTCACCTACCCATCAGGAATTCCCTAGAGGGGATGGAGAAATGGTTTTGTGACTAAGAGAGCTCTCCCTCTCACTCCCTCCTTCTTTCCCTCTGCCTCCCTGTCCCTCCTTCCTCCCTCCCTCTCTCTCCTGTCTGCCTGTCCATCTGTCTGTCTGTTTCTCTCTCTGTCTCTGTCTCTCTCTCTCTCTCTCCCACACACACACACACACACACACACACACACACACACACACACATAGCTTCTTCAATTGTCCCTCTCGGCCTCTAAGGCAGTGCTCGATATGGCTTTTAGTTGGCTTTGTTCATTCATGGACATTGTCTGGTTGCGTACCGTATGCCAGGCATCCAAGAGCAAAACCGCCCAAGTGATGGCCCTCATGGGCCTCATGGGTCTTTCGAGCCTGTGCAGTGAGGCAAGCAATCATTTCTACACCAATGACTGTCATGTCAGTAGTTGGTGCACCAGTCAGAAGTAAGCAGGGACCATCCAAGTCCCTCAGGATTAGGAAGATCTTACCACAGGAGCCAGAAGACCTTCAGGGCATGATGTGGGGGCAGCAGACAGTTTTGGTTTTTCTTTTTTTTGTTATTTATTTTATTTTTCTGTTTCCAAACTGAGCATATACTTCCTCAAAGTCTCCTACTCTCCCTTTCCTTGCCCCTCCCATTTTTCATTGCTCCCCTGGACAATTTCTCTTCTACTTTCATTTTACATGGGAGTGCTTCCTTTTATGTGACTATACAATCTAGGAGTCACAAATGGGAGAAACATATGATTTATCTTTCCAAGACTGACTTAATTCACTTAATATGATTATTCTCAGTTCCATAATTTTCTGCAGATGACATAGGGGCATTTTTCTTTATGGCTGAAAAAAAAAAAAAGATCCTTTGAGAATTTTAAGCAAAGGCATCAGCTGACTTGTAGAACTCTCCCCTGACCACTGTGTGCAGAGGGTAGACTGAACAGTTGGAAGTAGTGATGAGAAGAACGTTTGAGATTGCTGCTGCCTCAGGACTACAGTGAGCAAACTGCCTGTAGCATGGTACCTCTGCAGGGTATCCAAATTACTATTGCCAGTGATAAGACTGCATAAAGGGATATAGCAGAGGCCACCATATCACCCAGATAGAAAGAACCCTCATCAAAGTATTTAACCTGCGGGGCTGAGGAAATGACCCCATAGGTAAAAAAGAGTTGCTGCAAAAGCCTGACAAACTGAGTTCAAGCCTGGGATCCACGTAAAAAGCCAGAAGCAGTGCCACTGGTCTGTAGTACCAGCACCCCTGCTGTAAGATGGGAGGCTGAGCAAGAGACTCATCAGACAAGTCAGGCAGCTTCCCAGGAGGGCTGTTGCCCTTATGCATAGGGTGTTCCTGTGCAAGTGCACATGCATCCATGCACAAACAATAAAACTGCATTTCCTGATCACAACAATGGTTTGGTTATGTATAAGATACAAGTATTACCAAGCGACAGCTCATGCTGGTAAAGATGAGGAGCAAGGAGAACATTCCTGCATTGCTAGTGGGAGTGCAAAACCTGTACAGCCACCATGGAAGTCAACATGGTGGTTCCTCAGAAAACTGGGAATCAATCTACCTCAGGATCCAACTACACTACTCTTGGGCATATACCCAATGGATACTCCACCCTACCACAAGGACACTTGCTCAACTATGTTCATAGCAGCTTTATTCATAATAGCCAGAAATGTGAAATAACCTATATGTTTCTCAACCAAAGAATGGACAAAGAAAATGTGGTGCGTTTAACAATGGAGTATTGTTCAGCTGCTAAGAACAATGACATCATGAAATCTTCAAGCAAATGGATGGAACTAGAAAGAAATCATCCTCAGTGAGGTAACCCAGACTCAGAAAAACAAAAATAGTATGCACTCACTTATCAGTGGATGTTAGCTGTAAAGTACAGGATAACCATGCTGCAATCCGCAGACCCAGAGAGGCTGAGTAACAAGAGGACTCAAGTGGTAGACAGGTGGGTTTCCCTGGGGAGGAAAAATACAATAGATTTTTTAGGTAGACTAGGGATGGGTGGAGACAGGAGTGGGGAAGATCAGGTAGAAGGGATGAAGGGAGAGAGTGCAAAGAGAGAAGTCTGGAGTTGGCTGGCATTTGGGGGGGTGGAAACTTAGCCCAGAGGAAACTTCCTGGAATCTGTGAGGGTGATCCTAGTGAAGAATCCTAGTAATGGAGGACACAAAGTCCGAACTGGCCATCTTTTGAAGCCAGCAAGGTTTCCAATTGTGGGCCAGGGTTACATTCAGTTGACTTGTTGACCAAGAGGGTCCGGTGGAGATCCCTAAACAACCAGCCTGATGCTAGGACAGAGGGTGGCTCTTCAAAAACTGACAGTGGGGCCCCTAGGACAACATCCACACAGCTCGTTGAAAGCAGAGAGGTTGAGCTGTGCCTGCATGGAGCCTTCATCCCTATGTTCTAGTCTTTTTGGTGCGAGAAAGTACTCTACAAGCTACTGGAAGAGAAGCCATCCAATATCAAATGAGAGTGGGCAAAGAGACCCTCCCCTCAGTTTGAGGAACCCGAGGAAGAGAGGGAGGAGAGATTGTAGGAATCAGAGGGGATGGAGGACACAAGGAGAATATGGCCGACTGTATCAATTAAGCAGGGCTCATATGGGCTCACAGAATCTGAAGCAACAAACACAGGACCCGCCTGAATCTGCACCAATCCTCTATGTATATGTTTTGGCTGTTATTGTGGGACTCAGTGGGAGTGGTTATGTCTCTGACTCTTTTGCCTGTTCTTTGGG
>CAJQZJ010009840.1:5429761-5452546 GCA_907164525.1 Lophiomys imhausi
GTTTTTTTGTTTTTTTTTTTTTTTGGTTTTTCGAGACAGGGTTTCTCTGTATAACAGCTCTGGCTGTCCTAGACTCACTTTATAGACCAGGCTGGCCTCGAACTCACAGAAATCCGCCTACCTCTGCCTCCCATGTGCTGGGATTAAAGGCGTGCGCCACCAACGCCCGGCTATTGAACCAGTGTTTTAAAGTATTGATATGTAATAACCACCTGGCAAGTATTCAGTAATATGTGTCTGTCCAACATCTCTCCATCCCCCTGCACCAACCTTGCATTTCTGAGTCCTAGGGCATCTCTAAGAACACACAAAGAGTTCCTCCCTGAGGCATATCACAGATTGTTATGGGTGGAAACGTCCATCAAAAATCCATGCCCACCTAGAATCTCAGAATGTAGCATCACTTGGAAGGAGAATTTTAACTGGTGTAATTCAGCTAAGGATGGAAATGAACTAACACTGAGTTAGAATGGGCCCCAAACCCAGGAACAGCTTGGTTATAAGAGGACGGAGACACAAGAAAGAAGACCATGGAAAGACAGAGACAGAAATCAGAGCTGTGCTGCCACATAACAATAGTGCTATGGGGTCCCTAGTAGCTGGAAGAGATGTCTCAAGAAGGAACATGGCTTTACAGAAACTCAGTCTGACTTATGGCCTCCATATTTGTGAGAAAATGCATTTTTGTTCTTTTAAGCCAATAATTTGTAGCTGCTCATGGCAGTCCTAGAACGTGACTATAACAAAGCCACGTAGAAGAAACTTTACAGAAACTCAGTCTGACTTACGGCCTTGGGTGCATGTCCTGGGGATGAATCTTCCCTCAAGACTCAGGCCATGCTTTTGGGACCCTTTTCCTCCTACTAGGCTGACTCATCCAGCCTTGACATGAGGGGATGTGCCTAGTCTTATTGTAACTTGATATGCCATGTTGATATCCCTGGGAGGCCCTGCCCTTTTCTGAAGGGAAGCAGGGAAGGAGTGGATGGAGAGGTGGAGTGGAATGCAGGGACAGGAATTGGAAGGAGAGGAGGGAGGGGAAACTGCAGCCAGGTGTAACATATGAGAGAAGAATAAAGGAGAAAAAAAAAAGACTCGGGTCTAAGGAAGAAACCAACAGGGATCCTGAAGGTGGTCTGGAGCCTGAGATTTCAGAGACCAAATGTTGCCACACAGACTTGGTGAGGCATTAGTTCTTGATCCTTACCTTTGGAGAGAGGTCCAGCTGAAGACCCAAGGAGCAGCCTGTCTTCCCCAGGGTAAAGTTTCCCTTTGGAGAGCCACCCTCTACCATCTCTACCATGTGGCGCCTTTGAGCCTCACTCCTCCCTGTCACTTGGACTTGTGCAATTCACATCCTACACAGAGGGCCAGGAACCTGGCCGTGGGGTTGAGATACGGTCAGCTCAGCTGGTCAAGCTTCTGCCACTCAGCCCACCCACACACCTTTTGCTATTCATCTGCTCTGAAATATCACTCTCGGCCTCTCCAGGACCCAGAACCTTGCACTCCATGGCCACAGTAAGCAAAAATGGTGACGAGAAAATACACCAACTAGAGGAGGCCTCTTCAGCATCAGTGCATATAGAGAGGACCTCAAAGCTCTGCTCTTCGTGAGTCTCATGAACCAGCATATTGGTGTCACTGTCACAAAGAAAGGGGGAACTAGAAAAGTAGGAATGTCTTCAACTACTTAAGAAGCTCCAGCGTTCCAGTCAAAGAATGATACACACCATCGGGACCCCACTGGATGATCTACAGTTTAGCCCTATGGAAAAGAAGCAAAACAGAGTCACCAAGTGCAGCCTCCAGAGGCAGCTCAGGATTCAAGTCTATTAGTCCTTTTGGAGTTTGACATAAAGGGTCTCACTCTGCTTGCACATTAGAGTCAACTGAGGAGCTTTTGAGAGCATTAAAGCTGAAGCCTCCTGCCTCAGTGCCTCTGCTGTAATGGACCTGGAATGGGGCCCAAGTAACAGTTTTATCCCTGCCCCTTGAGCACAGTTCTTCTTTAATCAGGACAACTAAAGGGCCATAGTCTCTCTGAGGGAAGGAGACTGTGTGTACACGGTGCTGGGGGCTTGGGGTTTTCTATGGCAGGAAAGGGATGACGATTTCATCTGTAGGTCAGTTCCCTTGGGGTCTCATGGGATAGATACCAACAGAGAGGAGCATCCTGGTCCCTGACAGCCCACAGGAGTATCAGTGAGGTGAACTCTCCTGCCCAGAGTTTCTCAGTCCACCTGAGGCCTTTAGGTCATTAACCCTGGGGACAGATACGAAGAAGAGGGGCAACATATAGGGGATGGTGGGAGGCTGGAAAAAGCAGAGCCACCTTGGGACTTATGGGTAAAGGACCTGGAAAGGATCAGTCATTATGTAAACCTTTGGCTTGAGAGGGGTGTGGATCCAGAGTGTTGAGGGGGCAGGGCCAGCCCAGGAGCCCTGGACCATGCCAGAGCCCAGGGACTGTGTAACAGGCTGTTGCATCAGACTCCTGGATAAGGAACAGTCACCTGGAAGCTTTGTAAGAGAAATAGGTTAAAGACAATTTGAAAGAGAAATAGAATCCCATTGAGTTGTGTTCTTTTGTTTTCTGTTGTTGTTTGTATGTTTTGGGGTTTTTGTTTTTGTTTGTTTGGTTTTTGTTTTTCAAAACAGGGTTTCTCCGTGTATCGCTGGCTGTCCTGAAACTCACTCTGTAGATCAGACTGGCCTTGAACTCACAGAGATCCACCTGCCTCTGCCTCCTGAGTCCTAGGATTAAGGCATGCACCACCACAACTGGCCAACACTTACTAATTTAATTAACATTTTTAATAAGGGAACACTTCAGAAAATGTGAACATTAGCTAAATAGTAAAAACATCACATAAAGGAAATAGTTCATGGCCCCAAATGATTTCCAGAAACCTCTGAGGCACGTTTTCAAAGTTCAGAACAAAGGGCTGAATTTTAGTCTGTTACATCAGAATCTCCTCTCTCAAGGCCCACAACTCACTCAGTTTCCCTAATCAGCTAGTGATCCCCAATTATTTTGCTGGGAATGGATCTGGGCTTCAACTGGGCTTAGCCCAGGCTGGCAAGGTTGTTACCACACCTGGAAATGTTCTCTCAGCTTTGAGAACATAGTTCACTGAGCTGAGCCTCTGTCGAGTCAAACAACAGAGAGAAGCCTGTGGCTCAGGGCCAAGGTCAAACCTTCCTCCTCCAGGATTTTGAGTCCTCACTATCCTCTCCCTATGAAAGTACCTCATAGCAGTCCTGGGTAGGTTGGAGGAAAAATACATCATTTCATTTGACAGCCTTGGGCCTCAGCTGAAATCATGTGAGGTCCAGAAAATATAGTGTGCCCTAAGATGCTGCCCCCCTCTGATGTGTGTGTGTGTGTGTGTGCACTTCCTGGCACACGGAGAAATCATCCTCATAAATATTCAGGTCTTCTGTGCTGAGCGTTGAGTCTAACCTAACAGTGTTCTTCCATAAAATGGACGGCTTCTTTCTCTGCATGAGGGATGTACATGGACTTCCATCAGTGTATCTAGCTCAGCTGAGCCCTGGGCAATATCACCTAACCAGAGTACAGTATCAGAAACATTTAGGGTTGAAGGTTTGTGCACGGGACAGTGACTACAGATACAGTGCTCTTGGGGCTGTGGGACCCCTGGAAGCTTTTTGTCTTCCTCATGGAACTGAGATCTTGCCCCACTAAGTCTTGAGGCCTTTGTAAAGTTCAACAAGCAGAACGTCTGCCTCTGAGCTGGGAAGAAATGAAAGCCCCTTCATCCGTGTGCACACACACACTTTGATTTCCCCATAGGGCCAGCTCTGACCATACAGGCCTTGTGACAGAATAGCAATACTTGCAGATAGAGAGCACAGTAAACCAGGGCCATGTAACCTAACATTTCTGAGATGAGGCTGGAGGCTGCTCCTCTTACACTGCAAGTGTGGGTTTACGCCCTTGGTTACCCTTTGAGTAACCGAATGCAGCCTGGAGGCCATGAGGTGATGTTGTAGCCAGCCTCTTTTAGAGACACGGTCACAGGGACATGGCAGGACACCCATGGTACCCAAGGTCTCTGCTTTCCTGCCCTGGAGAAAGACAACATTTGTGTCCATGTAGTACAATAGAGAAGAATACAGGAAAGGATGTCCAGAGACCGTCAGTCTAGTCCCCATTCCTCCTTGAAGAAGCTCTGTAGCTCTGGGCCGGATGCTTTGGCTGCTACCACACACTGCAGCATCAGATAGAGCAAGAGGTGGGAGGATGCTTGAAAACCATGACGGGATGCACACTTGCAACGTCTTCGAGGGACCACAAGTGAAACTTAGAGGTTGAAGAGCCATGGGCTTTACTCAGGAAGCACCCTCCCCCACCCTCTTCTCATCAGCCGCCTGCACAGGACCCTCAGGGCACAGTGCACCACCATTAGTGACACAGAGAATCTACATAGTGCCCTTCCCTAGAGCTGTACTGAGTTCATACTGTGACCCTCATCAGCTTGGTTATCCCCAAGGCAAGAAGTTTCCTAAAGAGACAAAAGATCAGCTCTTAGGTGTTTGCGTTCTTTAGTACCTGTGACTCTTGTAGGTGTACCTTATAACTATTTATTAATAATTAATTCTAGACACCTTCCAACCCACCAACCCGAGGCACATTAGAAGGATACTTCTCAGGCACAAGTCCTTGGGGCAGCTCGTCAGCAGTCCATCCAAATCAGCACACACAGGGGACACAGCAATCAGCAGAAGTTTCAGTGGTCACCGAGCTCCGGCATCACAATGGTCACGATGGCCACTGCCTCATCTCTGCCAAACATACATGGGGCAGGCACCACACTCTGCTGATGGCCCCAGTGCCGCCTCCTGCTGCATCTCCTACTTGGGGTCTTGGTCCCTTCAGATCCTTCAGTTTCTCTGAACCTACTCTGGACAGGTCCTGCGCTGCAGCCTCTTCTTTCTCCCCCTCCCCCCCACCCCCCGAGTTTGTCACTTAGGGGCAGGTGCTGCACCGAGCAGCCTAGGAGTTGGCTGCTGCTGCACAATCACTTGAGGCTGAGGTCTCTCTTCCACCCATTCAAGTTTGTCAAACCTTCTCTGAGCATGTGCTGCCCTCCACACCCCCGCTTCCAGTCTCAGACTGTTCTGGAGCTCCTTGTGGCCTCAGCACTGCAGCTTTCATGGCTCAGAACGAGCCTTCACCTGGACCCCACCCAGGAACCAGTCATTAGGCTGATTTGCACGCCCCTTCTATGAGTCTCTTTTTAACAGTAGATCAACCATTCCCACAACCCTTCATATTCCTTCAACACAATGGTGTTTCCAAAGAAACACAAACCTCCACTACAGACTGTGTACTTACTTATTCATTTGTTTGTTTGAGATGGGATCTATCTATGCTGCATAAACAGGTCTTACATCCCTGGGCTCAAGAGATCCTCCCACTTCAACTTTCCAAGTAGTTGAGACACCTGATTATGCCTCTGCTTCTGGATTTGATTCTCCTTTTGATCCTTCAGCTTTGAAAAGACTATGGGTACAGCCTCTTTAACAATGAGAACAATGATACACATATTAAGTACCATGATCTCTGGTAAACAGTAACCGAAGTTGGGTAGTGGGTGTTAACAGAAGGGTCTTTGGGAATATCAGTGCTACCTAGGGTTGAAGATGACAGGAAAAGATATGAAGAAACTCCTAGGTATGGAGCAGTTCCTGGTTCCACATTCCTATCCCTGTCCTGCCCCCCATCATCCCAAATACACTGGTGCCCTGTCTGTACCAGGCTACCCGCTGTTTGATGAGACGAGGCTGTCCAGCAGAGACGATGATGGAATAGAGATATATAAAAACACATTTGTTCCCCTTCACATGCTTAAAATTAGATGAAGACATAACTTGTAGGTTTTTTTTTTAATGCAATGAAAATCAGAGTACACAGTATGGAATAAGATTCTCAGACCCTGAGCTCTGTAAGGAGGCGATCCTCTGGCTGTGCGACAGAAAGATATGTCTGAGATGAGGTGGCAGAGACGAAAAAGATTAACCACAGTAGTGGAAGCAGCTGGGAGCACAGCTGTCATCCTGAGGAAAGTGCAGTTTGTTGAAAGCTGCTGCTCCAACTGTCTGCAGAGAGCCTGGGGCCCTAAGAGGAGCCACACCCTGGGAAGGCTGGAGTTAGGATCGGTGCGATGCTGCCCCCTCGTGGTCATCCCACAACTTCACAGTATTGGAGGCTGGATTCAGGGCATCACTTCCTTGATGTTCATGGTCTGTAGCACTGTAGGAAAAGTCTAGAGCTTGTCCCTGATTTGAGATTCAAACAAGTACAGAGAACCCCACCTAGACAAAGTGTAACCTCAGGGCCAGGAGAGAATAACCCAGGGCACCGATTGTCTGGCTGAGAAGTGCTGCAAGAGGCCAGCCTGTCACTACCCCCACAGGCACTACGGATGCCTGAGGATTCACAAGAAAACATCTGTCCACCTGTCTTGAGCATGCTCAGCAGGAAGCAAGACTGAACGCAGCCTAACGTGGAGCCCTGCAACGGAGCATAGGAGACAGGCAAAGGAGTCCAGGACCCACTTGGCAGATGTGTATCAAGTCATTTACCTTGAACTGTGGTGGCTCCCCTATTGCTCACAAATAAAAATCAATAAGTAGAAAGATTTTCAGTGTCCAAGTCTCTAATTTACTGAATGGCAGAGCAGGCAGTGGTTCCAGTTCCTCCCAGGACGGAACAGGGTCTCTCAGAACCCACACTCAGATTCTAATAGCAAACAGTAAGTTAGAACAATTAGGATTCTTTTTTTTTAAGATGCTCTTTATTATGTATACAGTGTTCTGTCTGCCTGTATGCCTGCAGGCCAGAAGAGGCCACCAGCTCCCATTATAGATGGTTGTGAGCCACCATGTGGTTGCTGGGAGTTGAACTCAGAACCTCTGGAAGAGCAGTCAGCGCTCTTAACCTCTGAGCCATCTCCCCAGGACTCTAATGACTAAAATGTACAGCTGAAATGTGCCTGAGGTTTAAGTGTATGACAACCTGCAGTAAGGTGTCACAGAAGGTTCCAAAGCAAAACGTCTCCAAACCGACCACCCTGATTTCATGTTTGTTTCATTACCCTCTGCATCTACCGTGTCGGATGTTAAATTGCCCTAGGGAAAGTAGCTGCATTCTTATTCTAGATCATGGAAGGGAAAATCCCTTTCCTGGAAGCCAAAAGAAAGTGATCTCCTATTTTTCTAATATGAGTTTACTTTTTAAAAATAATGTGTGGCCGGCCGTGGTGGCACACGCCTTTAACCCCAGCACTCAGGAGGCAGAGCCAGGCAGATCACTGTGAGTTCGAGGCCAGCCTGGTCTACAAAGGGAGTCCAGGACAGCCAGAGCTGTTAACGCTGTTACACAGAGAAACCCTGCCTTGAAAAGCCAAAAAATAAAAAAATAAAAATAAAAATGTGTGTGGGGAACTATCAAAATAGCCAGCCCAAACAGGGATTTGGAAAGAAGAGTACAAATGTTATAAATATTTTATTTATTCACTGGAGTGTTAAATGTCCTGGAATTCCATAAGTTGGGTTTCTTACATGATTATTAAACATCCTCCACAACTTCCTTTACAGCCAGTTACATTTTAGGTTTATAGCATCCTTTTATAATTCCAACATTCTAAGTAAAAGAAATTCATAAATTCAAAGCATAAACTATATAAAATGCACAAAACCCAAGATGGATTTCTGGAATTTGTCAAATAAGTTTTTGTTACTGTCTTTCTTATTTTAATATAATCAGAAAATTTGAGAAAATATACATCAGCAAGACACACTGTTAATGATATCATTCCAGAATGGTGTCCCAGTGACTGCTGGGAAATGCTCATCTTTATTGCCTTCTTCCTGGAAGACCGTTTTGTATTCAGTTAATCTCATTATTTAAGATATTCTATAGCTGGGCGTGGTGGCATACACCCTCCCCGAGTGCTGGGATTAAAGGCGTGCGCCACCACGCCCGGCTTGGCACACACCCTTAAACCCTGCACTCGGGAGGCAGAGGCAGGCAGATCTCTATGCGTTCAAGGCCAGCCTGGTCTACAGAGTAAGTCCAGGATAGTCAGGGATACACAGAGAAACCCTGTCTCGAAAAATCTAAAAAAGAAGAAGAAGAAGAGAAAGAAATTCTATAAAGTATACACCTCTACAATGGAAGAGCCCCCCTTCCCCCCACATACACACCCTGGAAGTGACATCTCCTAAAAAGAGCGCATGATCTGTGTAAGACTCCAGAGAAGAGAGCCTGAAGGAAAAACCCAACCCCAAAGGTTACATACTAGATGATTGAAGCTACATATAAATATATGAAATGACTAAGCTATAAACCTGGAGAACCAAGCAGGGGCTGAGAGGGCTTTGGTGAGGGAAGGACATGTGTGGACATGGCGCCGGCCCTGTATCCTGCAGCACCAATGTCAAAACCCCAACTGTGACATAATTTGGGGAATGCGGGTTAAAATGAATATGAACTCTCTTGTTTTAAGTAATATAACTGCATGTGAACACACGGCTTTTCCAAAATAAAGAATTAAACTTTTCAAGAAAGTTATATACTTAGGTATTTGTAGTGGTTTCAGAATTTGAGACCATGAATTGTCTTTAAATGTTTATTTAGACTACCGTGGTTCGAAGGTAAGAAAATGAGAATATGTTAAAGAAGCCGGTTCGAGGGGCTGGAGAGATGGCTCAGCAGTTAAGAGCACTAGCTGTTCTTCCAAAGTACCCAGGTTCAAATCCCAGCACCCACATGGCAGTTTGAAACTGTAATGGTCAGGCTTGATGGCACATGTCTTTAATCCCAGCACTTGAGAGACAGAGGCAGGTGGATCTCTGTGAGTTCAAGGCCAGCCTGGTCTACAGAGTGAGTTCCAGGATAGCCAGGGCGACATAAAAGAACATTGTCTCAAAAAACCAAAGAAGAAGAAGAAAGAGAAGGAGGAGGAGGAGGAGAAGGAGGAGAAGGAGGAGGAGGAGGAGGAGGAGGAGGAGGAGGAGAAGGAGAAGGAGAAGGAGAAGGAGAAGAAGAAGAAGAAGAAGAAGAAGAAGAAGAAGAAGAAGAAGAAGAAGAAGAAGGAGCCCTTCACACACGGTTCACTGACTAGGCCCTATGAGGTAGGTCTTACCATGGATTAGCATACTGATGCACTGATGCTAATTGTATGGAGAAAGCTGATACTCAAGGAGTTAACAGCCTTTCTTGGGTCACACGGTTGAGGACTGTTGATTTGTATGTGTGTGGATTTGTACATTTTCCATTAGCAGCCCTGGGTCACTTGAGAAACAGCCATGGGGCTGGGGTATAGCTCAGATGTAGTTCTTGTCTACCATGCAAGAGGTCCTGGGATCTATCGGGGACAAAAAGTGACATGACAAGTGTGATCATGACAATGTGATTCCGAGTTGGCTCTGTGGCCATGAAAATGTTTTCTCCATGCTGTGGGACACAGTCCTGGAGCCACAGATGACATTTGAATAATTCCCATTGATTAGATAAAAGTATGAGTGTTGGTATCCTGCTTTCCAGTATTGGTGTTTGTGTGTGCACAGGTGTGTCTGTTTGTGTGTGCACAGGTGTGTCTGTTTGTGTGTGCACAGGTGTGTCTGTGTGTGCACAGGTGTATCTGTGTGTGCACGGGTGTGTCTTTTTGTGTGTGTACAGGTGTGTCTGTTTGTGTGTGCACAGGTGCACATGAGGCAAACTTGTATATGTGCACGTTTGTGTGGAGGCCAGAGGTCAGTCTTAAGTGGCATTCCTCAGGAGCTGTCCTCCTTGCTCTTTAAGACACAATCTCTCACCAGCCTGAAGCTCACTAATTCAGCAAGACCTGGCTGGGAATGAACCCCAGAAGTCCACCTGCCTTCACCTTCCCAGCAAAGGGATTATTGGCACCACCACCATGCCCAACTTGCCAACTTGTGCACAGATTCTGAAGCATAAACTCAACTCCTCATCCTTACAAGGCAAGCACTTTGCTAAGGAAGCTGTCTCTCCAGCTCACTCTCCTAAAGCCTTTAATAACTGTAATGTGGTTCTATGAAAGAATTGTCTTGGTTTTAGTAAAGTGTGATTAAAACAGTTAAACATAAGGAGATGTCATAACATACTAAAAAAAATCACTTAAAAAATTACATATCTTTGAACCATGCAAGGTGCCTCACTCCTATACCCCCAGGACTTAAGAAGCAGAGGCAAGAAGGTGACCAGGACAAAAAGCAGGGGACACACAGCAAGACATTGTCTCAAAAAAGAAAATTTTAAATACAAGAAAAATTACCTGTATTATGATGAAAGAGGCAAACTTTTGGCATGGATGGGAAAAATATATATAGCAAGTTTTGTACTCTTCTAACATTTCTGTGATTCTGAAGTTATATCAAAATATTTTCCATTTTTAAACTATTCTAAAAATACCCATAACAGATTCCAGGTGAAACTCCAATGATGGGGTATCATTGTAAAATTCTTATTAATTACATCCTCTTTTTTTTCTTTTCTCTAAGAAGGCTAAAATTAAATCATGTTTCAGGGACTGGAGAGATGGCTCAGTGGTTAAGAGCATTGTTCTCCCTAAGGACCTGGGTTCAAATTCTAGCACCCACATGGCAGTTCAGAGCTGTCTGTAATTGCTGGGTGTGGTCCCAGCATTCAGGAGGCAGAGGCAGATGGATCTCTGTGAGTTCAAGGCCAGCCTGGTCTACAAAGTGAGCCCAGTACAGCCAGAGAAACCCTGTCTACAAAAAAAGAAAAAAAAGTTTCCGATAAAGTACATAAGCCAGATTGCCAAAAAGAAAAAAAAAAACCCAAACAGCACAAATGCCAAACTAGATGGGCCTCCCCCAACCTCTGCTGCCACATCTATAACCTAAGCACATTTGTCTGGTTCCAACCTGGACCCAGAGATCCATTAGGACCCACAGAGAAGGCCTGTCAGCAAGCTCCCTTGCAGCTGAGAAACTCAATTCCCAATGGGTGCTTTCATTCCACTGACCACACTCCAGCACAGCACCTCAGAATTCTTGTGTGTATGAGAAGTACTCCCTTCCTAGCTCTAGAAACGGAAGCAGCAATTTCGGGGTATGAAGCATCCAGTGCCTGCAGAGAAAAGTATGAGTTGAAAGATCAGAGGGCTGGTCGTTTGATGAAGCGAGGAAGACGTGCTGGCAGCACCATATTCCAGAAACACATATTATACAGAGCGCATAGGATGCCCGCTTCCAAGATAGGGACGCCATAAATGTTTACACTTACAGCAATGGGTATAACTGAGTACTTGGGCAGATTTCATGATTCCCAGCACACCCACAGCTCAAGCAACCATGGCTCCCGCCGAGGCTGAGCTTCTGCAATGGTTCTTACTCAAGAGCAAATGCAGCCCGCAGTCCACCTGGCTTGCAGCCTGCTTCAGAGCTGCTTCCCCGCTACACGCATCAAAAAACAATGCAATCCAAGAGCCACCAGGTGAGGGCACTTTGTTACTGAATTAGGAGCAGTGATTTCTCTGCTCTCCCTTCCTTATTACCTTACACAGTATGATAATAAGTCTCTACTTCTTTGACAGCTGTAAATCACCAGTCCCTTGTGCACAGATCAGGCTTCTGAACACTCAAAAACTCCTACACACACACACACACCACCCCACTCCACACAAGTGCACACGTGCCAGAGAACAAGGCCAATTCCCATAATTTGTAAGCTTGTTACCATAGAGACCGCTTCAGACATGCAAGTGTGGATTAGCAGTGCCACCTAGTGGGATATTGATGATTATGCACCCCTTGATCCTTAAGCCAGTGAATGAGAAGAAACTGCTTTGGGCTGGGTTCCGTTAGGTTGGGTTTGCATTTGGTTTGGCTTGGTTTGACTTGGCTTGGTTTAGCTTGGTTTGGATTGGCTAGCTACCTAGCACCTCCCTTATTATTCTAGAGGTCTGTCCACCCACATCAAGTTCCTCAAAGCCTTTTTCTTCCCACAGACAGACTCAGAGAACAACATCGAACAGCAGCCCGTCTCATTTTCTGAACACCCAGATTGACTAATTCATTTGTGGCTCTAAGTAAGTCAGGAATCACTATAGGTCCTTGGGTAATGCATACAGTGATAATAGCAAGAACACTCTGAAGACCAGAAGTAAATGAGCCTTCCTGTCTTGCTGATTCATTTATTCAGCCAAAATGACTTCTGTTTCATGTCAGTTAAATGTATTAGTGATCAACTCAGAGTCACCAATTGTATTCATGTCACATTGAGGAAGCTTGATGAGGAGTTCAGATTAGAGGTTTCCACTTCTCTCCCTATGTCTTCCATCTCTCTCTAGCTTGTGATTTCTGTGCTATGTTTCTGTAGTCATGTCCAATGGACCTAAATCTGTATCCGCATGAGCACTGTCTTGTGAGCCTGGCTTGTCTGCCAATCCGTAACAAAGGGCTTTGCTCTCTGTTTACTTGAATGGCACAGGAAGCATTGCATGAGGGAGGACTGTAGGGTGCTTTACAGAAATCTGTAACAGAGTTTTGCAAGGAATTAACTTATTTGCCCCAATTTACCCAGCCAGCCAGCAGTACCACAAACTTATCAAGCAGTGTCTGTGTGCTGCTTGCAGTATTTATGGCGGATACTTATTTTAAGGTCACGTTTGACCTGCTTATGGTTTTCAGCAAGTGATCATCACAGCACACATGCAAACACGCATGCCTTGCCTTCTGGGTCTGGCGCATGGCGGAGGTCATAACTTAAGATCTTAAAAGCTGTGCATTTGTTCAGGCGGGAAATCCAAGGTGCACGTGGTTGGTTATGACAGTGTTCTCTTAAAGGTGGGTTAACAGGCAGAACACACAGCAGGATGTCATCTGGAATATCAAGCCACCTCAGGCTGTATTACCAACTCCACTGTGAGTTCCAACCAAAGCTCTAGTCTCTTGGAATGTAAGAGATATTTTCATAATAATGTATCAGCACACTGTTTCTGTGAGGAACACCTCCATTTCTTCATGTAGTAGGAAGATGATTCTTTAAATTCAAAATCTCTTGGCCTCTGTGTATCCAGACTCCAGAGGATTCGCATGGTGCTGTCTGGGCAGGGTGGGCCTGAGAACAACTTGTGCTCGGGGCCTTTAACAGCCCATGCCTGTGCCAAGTCCACTTATATGTGAAGCTGAGACCCACACACAGAAAGGCTTTGCCCACCAGTCCAACAAGAGGTCACTGCCAAGTCCAGCCCACTACTGTTCCACCTGTCATCTTCCCCTGAGCAATGGCTGCTTGTGACACAGTCCACGGAGGAAAACCTTTAGTGAACATCTCTAGATGATAATACAACCACCAAGGTCTACTACTCTGAAGGACCTGGCCTATTTGAGGCATGTGGTATATAAGATTAAAATACAGACTTTAGGCTCCAGAAACACAGACGTGCCAACAGTGGCCAGAAACACTGCAGGCAGTGGAAGTAAGGCGGACATGGAAGAGCTATCTCTTCATCAAAGCACTTAGATAAGATAAATTTTATGATTCTTGAGTCTTTCAGATGTATAGAAGGGTCTAGGATATAATCCATCATTGGCTACATCCACCTTTCTGCAGAAAAACAAGAGTGGAATAAAGACAAGTGGTAGCCTCATATTAGCTCTGGTGGTAATGTACTACCAAACAAGTTTTAACACTAAAAGCAAAGTTTCCATTCCAAACTTTCCCAAAATAGTGTCACCAGCTAGGGACAAGTATTCAAACACATGAGCCTACGGGGAAACATTTCATAATAAGCTGGACACAAAGAACCAGATGCAGGCCCCAGCCACCACTATGCACAGCACGCTTGAAAAAATGTGAATCCTGATTCTCCACCCTTGTGTGTATTCCCTACTCCATCCTCAGAATGCTTAGCTACAAGAAGCCTTCCATGACTGCCTAACTTCCCCTGGATACAGTGTGTGGACACTCCAAGTGAGCTCCATTTACCTTCTCTCAGACCTCTAGACCTGAAATTCCTTATGTCCAAATAAGATCTTTTATGTGTCATTCATACTATATACTAAGCACCCTCCACACAGCTTTACCCTTGCAACTGCAGCCACATCCATGATTACCACTAAGAGCCACAGTTTAAGTAAAAGTTGAGGTTTGTCAGCTTTCTTCTTGACAGGGTGGCATTTGATCATGAACAAAATTAGGTCCTCTGGGGCGGAGGTCGCAGCCAAGTGCCTTTTCAAGACTTCAGTGGCGCCTGGCACCAGTCAGTGTCCACCATGGCTGGCTAGTACAGTACCCTTCAGCCTACTGTTCACCTGGCACTGGCCATGCAAACTTTGAGGTCCTGCTCTTGGCCTGGGCCACACTAAGGACTGAAAGGACCAGACAGTGGCCCCAGCACACTCACTGCTCCCTGGACCTCTTGTCCCACCTGTCTCCCTATACCAGCACCAAAACTCCACTGTCAGGACATCACCCAGCTTCCCCCAGGGGCAGAGGTTATACCTCCAGTCAGTCCCCTCTGAAGAGGATGCCTCCCACAGTTTGTCCTCTCATTTTCCATGACAACACACACCTGCAGTGAGTCCTTGAGAACATGTGGGCTATAGTTCTGCTACCCCGTGGTGCATACTGGGGCATGTACCATCAACATGGTTCCCCAACACAGCAAGAGGAGAACTTTAGTTGGGTGTGGTGGCGCACGCCTTTAATCCCAGCACTCGGGAGCAGAGGCAGGCGGATCTCTGTGAGTTCGAGGCCAGCCTGGTCTACAAAGTGAGTCCAGGACAGCCAGAGTTACACAGAGAAACCTTGTCTCAAAAAACCAAAAAAAAAAAAAAAAAAGAGGAGAGCTTTGTGCCTAGAGCCTGGTTTCCCTCCAACCCCTTCCCAGGCTTCTGATGCATTCCTTGCAGCAAAGGAACACTGAAATGTTCCTTTGGAACCCCTGCACAGGGAGAGAAAGACAGAAAGGACAGGAAGAACACAGACCTCATGTTTCCACTCCCACCTGCCAGGTGGCCACTGGATAAAAAGCCTCTCCTTGTCGCTGTGTGACAGCAAAGCAAGGACACCTAGGAAGTGACTGTAAGCCCATTGCCCCCACCCCCACTCCCTGAGAAGACAGTTAGAGCCCTTGGAGGGATTTTTTGCATGGCCCCCACCCCTATTGCCAACCAACACACTACATACACTACCATAGAAACACTACAGGTGCGTACACCCAGCACCCAGACTGACAGACATATGTGGTGCTGAAGTGGAGCCTACTATGTAATGTTGGCCATGGGTGGAAGACTGAAAGGGGCAGGACCATGGCCAGTAGAGCCCTGCTTGGACCCTCACCTTGCAGACAGCAAGCTGGAGCCCCTCTCTCCTGCTTCTTCGGGCACTCAGAGTCACCTTCCCACTAATGGCAAGGCAATCTGAGGACCTACAGAAGAGAACGCTCAGGGAGTGGGTGGGTGTGCTGTCACAGGCCTTGAAAGGGTGGCCAGGTCAGCTGTTGCCCTATCCAGAAAGCAGCCCTGAAGACGACCTGAGTCCGGTGCCACCCAACACCGCCACAGCTCATAAGGCTGGGTCTTTGTGCTGCACATTGGGTGGTCTATGTTCTTTCTGCGCTGTCCCACCCTTCTCATCTCAGCCTTTTAAGGAACATGGAAAGGTCTGCTGCTCTGTGCCTGTCCCTACATTTGCCATTTTCCCCAGCCAAGGCAGGTAGCAGCAGTACTCGGCTTCTAGAACCTTCCACACAGTCCCTACCACTGCATGAGGTTACACTATGGGAGGAGCTTGCAGATCAGAAGGTGGGGGTGAACCGCCCTGTGGTCTGTGCCTCCACCCTTGGTCTAATGAAAAGAGTCCCTGAAGGCCTGCATCCCCTAAGTGAGGACCGCACAAAGTACCTCACACTCTGCCCTCAGACCCCCAACACTTAACAGTGGGCCAGCTGCAATCTTCATCCCCCAAAAGCATCTACCAATGGCAAGTTGAGGAAGGGTGGGTCTCCATTCCACATCCACTCAGGTGTGCACGAGGTGGGGCAGGGGGAAGGATCTGGTTCAGTTCAGGACTGAACAAGCCAGGAATGTCACAGAGGCCAAGGCTAGAGGCCATAGATGGTCCCTTACCTATATCACCCCAGCCATGAAGTCACCTGAGTAGTGCAGCCAGAACGTAAGTTATTGTTCATGTTAAAGAATCCCGTTCCCTGTATACATTTTAAGCAAGGCAAATGTCTTGGGATTGTATGGGAATAAAACTTGTTTGAAGCCGGGCAGTGGTGGCACACGCCTTTAATCCCAGCACTTGGGAGGCAGAGGCAGGCGGATCTTTGAGAGTTCGAGGCCAGCCTGGTCTACAAAGTGAGTCCAGGACAGCCAGGGCTACACAGAGAAACCCTGTCTCGAAAAACCAAAAAAAAAAAAAAAACTTGTTTGAATATTGAAAAAAAAAGTTGCAGTTTGCTATTATTGAGAGGGTGTTGGTAGTAATCAGTGTGAGAAGGTGGGAAGAGAAACTCTTGGGTGTTGGGTAGGCCTCTGTTTTATCTTCTCATTCTCAACTCACATTTGACCCCAGACTCTAGCCGAAAAAGATGAGCTCTTTTTCTGTACATTAATCCTCAGATCATGAAATTTCTAAGCAGTCGTGTAAATATTCAGACAATAAATAAGGGGATCCAGATGGAGTGGTCTTCGCAGTTACTTTCAGTTCTCTGTCAAAATATTTAGCTAGTCTGTACATCTTTCTTAAAACATTAACTTGTCATTGAATGCAAACATTCTAATGAATGATGTCAATCACCCCCCATTCACTAAATCTAGCTTCAATGTAGCATTCCTCCTGTGCTTACCGAGGGTGGCTGTACCCAAAATCCAGTATAGAAAACCCAGACAGGCTGTCTAGTTGAAGTGGGGGGGGCTCACCCTCTTCCCAACCCCTTCCCACCCCAGCAAAAAGTATTCTCTTCAGTCTCCATAGTCCTGAGAAAAAATCAGCAGGCCAGCCCCCACCCCGAGTTGTAAATAGACACTGAGGCAATTTGGAGGGCCAGGAGGAGAGCTAGCCACATGGGGCTATTTCTGGAATGTGTCTAATCTCCAGGGCCAGATAAGTCAGCCTCAACTCCACAGAACTCTCATTTCCTGAAAACTGTGTGATGCAAAACCTTATTATTGGTTCAGGGTTGTTCAGTGTGGGTTTCTTCTCAGTTTTGGAAGACATGCACAGCATAAAATCGAATATATTTTAATACCCTGGAAGCGTGCAGTGGGTTTCAATGAGTAGTGTGACTAGCCCTACAAAAAGAAACAGAAAATAGAGAGGAGGTAGATTAATCTAAAACACTCCCCCTTCCCAACGTCTGTCCTGAAATTTTGTGGGATGTTTTGTGGGATCCTCTACTCCATCCCATAAACCCACCAGAGGAACTCGGTTGCGACCTACGAAGAGCCCTAAGAGCCACCACCTGGAGATAATAGCACAGCTTCGAGGAGAAGATCAGGTTATGTGTCTATCACAGGAGGCTTCCTGCTCAGCCTGTGCTCAGCTGGGAAGATGGAGCAGTGAGTAAAGTACTGATCAGGCCGTCAAGGCAAGGCAGATAGTTTGGGGAGGCAGAATAACACTTCTCAAAGCTACCCACATCTTAATTCCCAGAACCTGAATCTTGTATGGCAAAGGGATTTTACAGATATGATTTTTTTTTTAACTAAGGTACTTCAGACGGAGTGTATGGTTATCCTCCATTGTCCACAGGGGCCCAACGCCACCACAAGGATCCTACAGAAGGGCAAAAAAGAATCAATTAGTAGAAGTAGACTGTGCTCACAGAAGCAGAAGCTAAACAACTCCATGCAACAGGAATGCAGGTGGCCCCCAGGAAGGAAAGGAGAATGCCTCTTCTCGAAGCCTCCAGAAGAGCACAGCCCTGCTGAAAAGAGCAAATATGGACTGTTTTAAACCCCCTAAGTTAATGGTGTGCTGTAGCTGTCTTAGTTGCGGCTTTCTATTACTGTGATACAAACCCATAACCAACAGCAGCTTGAAGAGATAAAGGTTTGTTTGGCTTACCCTTCCACATAACAGTCAATCATCCAAGGAAGCTAGGACAGGAACTCGAGGCAGGAACTGGTGCAGAGACCATGGTGGAATGCTGCTTACTGACTTGCTCTTCATGGCTCACTCAGCCTGTTTCCTTATACCGTACAAGACCACCACCCAGGGGTGCCACTGCCCACCCCACCTACCTCCAGTGAACTGGGCCTACTCACGTCAATCAATAGTCAAGAAAATGCACTACAGACTTGGGTTGTTTTTTAAAAAACTAAGTACCCCAGTCATTTGGTGGGATTTCTCTCGCTCAGAAGGCAGAGAAAGCACCCAGCTGATCTTCCTATTCAGCTGAAAACCCTAGAGGAAAAAGCCCAGAGTTAAAAGCTGAAAGCCCAGAAATAAAAAAAAAAAAAAGCTTCCTTCTTCTCCATACTGTCTTAAATATCCTTCAGCTCAATGTCCCATCTTTCTGTTTAATCCATGTTAGCTGGTTTCTTGCTCCACCTCTTGACCTAGGGTTAACTTTATTTAATCCTGTGTACAGAAAGATCTTGGATTAAAGGTATGTGCTAGGGCAGATCTGCATCACAAGTACTTGTTTACAGTAAACAGAAAGCTCTAGGATTAAAGACTGAGCCATCCCATAATTAGAATCAGATTTTTTCAATTCACAAATTCAGGGTTCATAATGTGATCAAATATTCTGCAACAATCTTGCCTACAGATAAATCTGTAAGGAGCATTTTCACAATTGAAGCCCCTCTTCCAAAATGACTCTAGCTTGTGCCAAGTTGACAGGAAACTAACCAAGAGACCAATCATGGGAAACTAATACCTATTCCCAATTACACAGAACACTTCCCCTTGATACTATCAGTCTTGATGCAGTGTATGTGTTAGTGGTGGATTTAGAAAATTCACAGTGAAGAAAAGTGAGACATTCTTAGTACTTCAGGAATTTTCAAGCTGGAGATGGTTCACAAAGTCCCCATGCAGGGGAACAGTGGGGACAAAGGCACAGAGGCACAAACCTTAGAATGAGTGCATGCCCTGGAGCAAATGCACACAAATGCTGCCAGAAACCCTGGGCTTCCATGAACCTGTCACAGCTCCATATCTCAGGGACTGCAGGGGCAAGAGACTCTCCCCAGTGTCTTCAATCCTTGGATGGGGACAGCTGTCACACTGCCATCTCTGGATGTCCAGACAGACCTAGGATGCAAACAGCAAAGTCTGCCAAGAGATGCTGCAGCCACTTCTAACACAGACCTGGCCCTGGGAAACTGACTATGGAGAACAGGCTGCACCATTTTCTCAGGGATCTGATGAAAGTATAAGATCCCAGAACACTGGTGACGTATAGCCCTTGCTCAGAGACTCAAACGACACAAGAGTTCAGGGATAAAATTTAAGGGGTGCTCAAAGCCTCGGTCATCTACAAAACTACTGTTTAATTCAATATTTGAAAATTAAAATGAAGGAAAAAAAAGATGTGCAAAAGATGCACAAAGTATCCAAACTATAAATAAAGGCAGGACCACGTTGAGCCGCTTTAGAGGGGTTAAGGCTGAATCTCCATCATTTTGATCCTATCTTTAAAACTCCAACGTTTTAAAGCCTCATTGTGTTGCACTAAAATACTCTTTCTCTTCACTTCTGAATTTGGGGACTCCCAAAGTCAGAGCCTGGCATTTCATGGCTTCCTGGCCTTGCCTCACTCTAAAGATACCACATGCCTGTCAATTGGTGTGACCTTCAGCAGCCTGTGGGAGGAAGCCAGAAATTCAAAGGGAATGTACAGCAGGAGAGGATTGTTCCTAATTGACAAAGTAGAAGAGCAAGCCTGTGCTGTCTGGTACGGGAGGAAAGTGGGCAGGGCCTTCTGCTCACTTGTCTGTGGTAAGGTTGGAAAGGAATGGAGCAGAAGGATCTGTTCCTAACTGTTTGGGAAGCAAGGGTTTCCCCAGGCCGTGGGTATGCTGGAGAGAGCCTGCTTAGGTAACTACCTGTTGCAGAGAGGAGGCTATGAAGGAGGTAGCAGTAGGGGTGAGAGCTGGGGAAGAAACATGAATGGTGTAGAGGATGAGTCATCTGCAACAGGAAACAGTGGGGTCTGAGGTCTGCTCAGGGTCTCAGAACCTAACAGTGTGTCCTTCGGGGAGGTGGCCTGTGGACACACAGCTCAAAGCCGGAAGTCAGTAGCCACGGGAGAGCTAGGAACAAGGCCCAGTTACAGCAAAAGACCTGAGTGTGGGCTCCCTCCCATCGGAAGCCCAGTCCTACCCTGAAAGCCAGCTGTGGTTCAGAGGGTGTGGTGCTGAACAAAGGCTGGAAAGAGGCAGGCCTCTGCCCCACAGAGCACCAGTGAGTAATGAAGGTTGTGTTGCAGAGATTGTCTGAGCTGCCTAAGAAATGGATGTCTTATTTCAGATTGAACTGGACCTTTTAATACCTGGAAATGAAGTTAACTAGGCTTGGAAAGGCCTGAGGAAGGGAAGATTGACTCTGCCCAAGATCTTCAGAGTGTAACATTAAAAAAAAAAAAAAAAAAACCCATTCCCTTAGTGGTTTCCTGTGGAGTTCAATCCACTTCAAACAGCAGACTGGTTACTTTCTATTGGTCCTCCATCTTGATCCAGGCTCCAACCTTCTCCACCCTGCCCAGGACAGCCTGGAGACTGACTCATGCAGACTGCAGACAAGAGTCTCTTTCTGATGTTTTCAGTCCTGGAATGGTGACAATTTTCATACTGCCATCTCTGGATGTTTCCAAATCTTTGGTTTGTTCCTTGAAGTCCTGTCCACACCTTTGTTGTTAGACCCATTATTAAAAGTTTTCTCAGAGCCGGGCGTGGTGGCGCACGCCTTTAATCCCAGCACTCGGGTGGCAGAGGCAGGTGGATTTCTGTGAGTTGGAGGCCAGCCTGGTCTACAAAGCGAGTCCAGGACAGCCAGGACTGTTACACAGAGAAACCCTGTCTCGAAAAACAAAAACAAAAGTTTTCTCAAGGCTGGAGAGATGGGTCAATGGTTAAGAGCACTAGCTGCTCTTCCAAAGGACCTCGGTTCAAATCCCAACATCCACATTAAGGACAGTTCACAGCTGTCCTTAATTGCCAGGCGTTGTTACACACCTTGACTTCCAGCACTTGGCAGGCAGAGGCAAGCATCTGTCAGTTCAAAGCCAGCCTGGTCTACAAAGTAAGTCTAGGACAACCAGGTATACACAGAGAAACCCTGTCTTAAAAACAAAAATAAAAAGCCGGGCGGTGGTGGCGCACGCCTTTAATCCCAGCACTTGGGAGGCAGAGGCAGGCGGATCTTTGTGAGTTCGAGGCCAGCCTGGTCTACAAAGTGAGTCCAGGACAGCCAGAGATATTCAGAGAAACCCTGTCTCGAAAAACAAAAAACAAAAAACAAAAAAAACAAAAAAAAACAAAAATAAAAATAAACAAATAAATAAAAGCTTTCTCCTTCACCACATGCCCAGACCAACAGTCAAGCATCAGGTGGAGCTCAGTGCGGTAGAAATCAGGTCTCCTTAGTGAAATTGGTAGGCAGTTCAGATTAACATAGGACAGCACATGGGGGGAGCATGGCATCCCTTTACTTGTTGATCTGTATGGAGCCAGTTGTGGGCGAAGGATATGCCCTGTTGAAGGAGCATTGAGCCATGCAGATGACGTCATTTGCGGTGAGAAGCAATGGGGCGGCTGAGCATCTCGGGAGGTCTTGTGGACCCTTGAGACCACCAAGGATCTCGAGAGAATGACATAGAGACTCTATATAAGCTGGAGATCCCTGTGGTCTCGCTCTCTTCTTCCTCCTGCCCTCTTCGACTGAGAGGCCACATTGAAGAAGAGAACCACAATGTATGCCATTAACAGAATTTAGACTGCTACAACCCAAGGCAAAGGCATAGCATTCTTGAGACCCCAGCACCCGAAAAGTGATTGAGACAAGCGGAGTTACAAGGTTACTTGGTGAAGCTTAGGACTGGCCAGGGCCAAAAAGATCTTGGAGGTGAAACTTAACTGATTGAAAAAGTCGCCCTTAGTTGGCGGTTGGGACTGACTGATTTTATAAACTGACCACAATTTGATGGTGAAAATAAACTAGTCTTACCAACTGACAAAATAAGGCCCAACAGACTTTAAGCTTAAAAGACCTGATGGGACCACTGTAAGCCAAGCCAGAGTATTAACATCCTTTTAAGAAACTTAAAATAATATTAAGTGTTTTTATATAAGTACTAGAGGGTTTTCAGGTATTAAGGAATTCTTAGATTATAGATTTTAGGTTTTAGGTTATAGGATTTAGGTACTTTATAGATGTTTGTTAAGTAATAAATTTAAGTTTTGGTAAATAAAAATATTCTGTTACAGCTCAGAGAATCCTCCAGAACAAGAACATCTACAGAATCAACTAGCCAGGCCTCACAGGAGCTCAGAGAGACTGGAGCAACAGTTACGGTATCTATATAGGTCTGAGCTAGGTCCTCTGCATATATGTTATGGTTGTGTAACTTGGTCTTCTTGTGGACTCCTAACAGTGAGAGTGGTACTGTCTCTGACTCTTTTCCATGCTTTTGGGACCTTTTCCTCCGACTGGGTTGCCTCATCCAGCCTTGGTAGAAGGGTATGTGTCTAGTCTTATTATAACTTCTTATGCCATGTTTGGTTGCTATCCCTGGAAGTCCTGCT
>CAJQZJ010009840.1:5452556-5486699 GCA_907164525.1 Lophiomys imhausi
TTTTCTCCTTCAAGAAATCAAACTGGTACCTACCTAGAGTCTTCACCCCTACAGACTACTGTTTATGGTGCTGGAAGGTACTCTGCACCAGTACCAAAAGAGACTCGTTAACCCCCTTCAATCTACAATGGTGTCCAGCATGAAAGGTATGCTTGTGTAATAGTGTCACAAACCTTTGGAGAATAACCAACCAATCTCTGATTTAAGTTAAGGCCCATTCCATGAGAAGGAAACCATACCCAATGTTCCTTGGGTGATCAAGGACATGAGATTAGATAGGCCAAGGATTTAGGGGAATATCAAATACTCCTGCTCTACTAAAGGAATGTAGTAATAAAATGACTCCTAACAACATTCTGCTAAACTCATAGATCAGTGCCTTGCTCAGCATCATCAGAAAAACTTCCTCCTACATCCGATGGGAGCAAATACAGAGACCCACATCCAGACATTATGCAAAGAGTGAGAAACCCTAGAACACTCGGCCCTAAATGGAATTTCTCCATCAAATCTCTCCCCTTAAGGCTCAGGGAACCCTGTGCAAGAGAAAGAGGAAAGAAAGTAAAAGCCAGAGGGGATGGAGGACACCAAGGAATCAAAGCCCAAACAAAACAGGGATGGAGCACATATGAACTCACAGAGACTATGGCAGCATGTACAGAGCTGGCACAAGTCTACACTAGAGGGGGGTCCTAGAGCTGAAAGGAAAAGTGGACACAAGCCCCCATCCCTACCCCAGAAGCTACCTCCAACTGATAACCACTTGCAAATGAAAAATTAGTTAGGGAATCTCACTAGGGAAACAAACCAATCTTAAGGGTAGCCCCTGTGCCCAGAAGTAGATGGCCAACACAAAACAAACTCAGCAGCATTTTTGAGGGTTCTTTGTCTCATAATGTCCAGACACTTTTCTTCTACCTTACAGGTCTTTTGCATATGTATTATGGCTTCTGGTTTGGGGATTTTATAGGATTCTTTGTACGTGAACATGTGTGTCTCTGTCTGTATGTATTCCTTATGATTTTGCTCTGGTTCTTTTTCTTGTTTGGTGTTTTGTCATACTCCAATCTGTTTATTTTTTTACTTTATTATATCTTACTTTGTTTTATTATTTATTATTTTCTTTCTTTTTTTGTTTTTGTTTTTTGAAACAGGGTTTCTCTGTGTATCTGTGACTATCCTGGACTCACTTTGTAGACCAGGCTGGCGTCGAACTTACAGAGATCTGCCTGCCTCTGCCACCCGAGTGCTGGGATTAAAGGTGTGTGCCACTACTGCCTGGCACCAATTTGCTTTCTAAGGAGAGGCAGAACAGGTATAGATCCAGATGGAAAGGAAGGTGGGGAGTAGCTGAGAGGAGTAGGGGGAGGAGAAAATGTAATCAGAATATATTGTATGAAAAAATTGCCAGGTGTGGTGGAACTCTCCTTTAATCCCAGCACTAGAGAGGCAGAGGCAAGCAGATCTCTGTGAGTTCAAGGCCAGCCTGGCCTACAAAGTGAATCCAAGGCAGCCATGGATACACAGAGAAACTCAGCCTCAAAAAAAAAAAACAAAAAGAAAAAGAAAGAAAAGAAAAAGATCTGTTTTCAATTTTAAAAAATGTTCTCCTTGAGGTAATCTGAATGAATTCTTTTATATCCTGAACGAACTCTATTTCCTACATAGACCCTAACTAATAATTCATTTACTTTAATTCATGTGCATTAGTGTTTTGCCTGCCTGTGTCTGTGTAAGAGTATCAGATCTCCTGGAACTGGAGTTACAGACAGTTCTGAACTGCCATGTAGGTGCTGGGAATTGAACCCAGGTCCTCTGGAAGAGCATCCAGTGCTCTTACCCTCTGAACCATCTCTCCAGCTCTCATAGACCCTAATTACATGTAGGATGAAACCATTTTGACTAGAGAAATGAAGCAAGACTGAGTAGAGATGAAGGGACATTTGAAGGAGGGACAAAGTAGGCAAGAAAGAGAAAGTGTCCCTTCTGTTGGCTTGTGTTTTCTTTGGTGAAAACACAGATATAAGTTTAGAGGTTAAAAGTGGAATACAGACAGTGAAATGTTGATACCCCCAGTAAGAGTGGAAGTCATCTCAGTATGTTATATTTTTAATTAAAATAAAATAAAAGAAAAAATTAAAGCTGAGTCATGAATAGGCCCCACTCTGAACCTTCTCCTCTTTAGTGTAGAGCAGCCCAGTCAGAGTCTGTGCACTCCAGGGCTTTTCCCTGTGCACTTAAGAACCAGTGAGCAGAAGAACAATGGAGATGGTTTCTCAAGCAATGTGAGCTCATGATCTGAATAAGGCATACTGTGTCCCTAACAAGAGGATTGACAGAATTGGTCACATTCCTTGGCTGGGAGTGGTGGCGCACGCCTTTAATCCCAGCACTTGGAAGGCAGAGGTAGGTGGATCTCTGTGAGTTCGAAGCCAGCCTGGTCTACAAAGCAAGTCCAGGACAGCCAAGGCTGTTACACAGAGAAACCCTGTCTCGAAAAACCAAAAAAAAAAAAAAAAAAAAAAAAAAGATTTGGTCACATTCCTGTTGACCAAATGAGCAAATAGTGTGAAGGGACCTCACACTCTTATCTCATCTTGGACCACTGAGTGGCTACCAGTGCCAAATGGGAGTTGATGATCCATAATTAGTGAAAGGCCAAGGAACTGAGTTGAGTGATCACAAGCTTGCAAACTCCCATGTTATCATTTTGAGACAGCCCGGCAACATGAAAGAAAGCCGGGGTTCCTCCGTGACTTTCTATGTGAGTTTGGATGGTTGGTGACATTCACTAAGTCTCTGTTTGCTCCTGGACAAAAGGAAAAGAGGAGTCCACCTTATCAGACTGAACAAAGCACTTAGCCCTGAGCTCTATAAAAGGCTGCTGGTATTGAAGGTTTGGTTTGATGTGGATAGCCATGTGGATTTTAGAAAGGCTGCCTTGAGAGAACTTTTTCCCAGCCTGGTAATGGCTGACTGGCTTGGCTGACTTCACCTTCTCAGGCTGGTATGGCTGGCTTCACTTTCTCAGCCTGACTTGCTTGGTAGACTTCACATTCTCTAAGCAATGTCAGTATGTTCTGATAACATGCTTCCTTGAGCCCTTTGACATAAATGCATTTTTTTAAGATTTATTTATTATGTATTCTGTCTGCAGCTATGCCTCTGGAAGAGCAGTCAGTGCTCTTAACCTCTGAGCCATCTCTCCAGCCCCGTAAATGAATTTTTGCATGCCAAATTCCTTGTGTCTCTTGTATCTCAGACTACTGAGTCCTCTGGGAACAGAAGGGGAGGATATCATATCATAGTTGATTGATTGTTAATTGTAATCAATAGGACAGTTTGCTCTGCCTTTGTGATTCTGTTGCTACGGAAATTGAATCAAACTTCTCTGTACTGAACATAACCTGCTTGCTGAACTTATAAATACTGCTGCATAGTAAACTAGGCTGCTATTGTTGCAAGAGTTAACAGCAGTCCTCCCGATCCCATGCGTCATCTTCATTTATTCTTATCTCAGAGTTAATTTCTTAATTTCCTTATTTCTTGATTTCTTAATCTTTGAGCCCCTGGTCAACGACCCCAGCCTTACCGGCAGGCTCTGGAAGTTTGATATGACCTTCCTTCACGGGCCTATACAGTACCAAAGTGTCTGGATGGAAAAGAAATGCAAGAACCCCTTACAGTACTTTGGGCCACTGTGATATCAAGTGTTCATATCTGTAAGTATTCCCTGGCCGTGGGGTCGTATATCACAGCTATTGTAAATAACTCCCAGGAAAACTTAGAAAGGGCATGAGAAGACAAGTGCTGCTTAGATACCAATGCCCTGGAGTGACCGAGAAGCAAACACAAGGCAAATGTGAGATAATTCATCTTTAACACGAGAGGCTGAGAGCTGAACAGCTGAGCTGATACTCTCAGGGATCACCTTGCACCCACCATGGGAAAACTCCAAAGCGCTCTGTAAAAAAAAGTTTACATAGCTCTTGGCCTTGGCGCTATCTTCCTTGAAACTCCTGCTCCATGACAGGCAAGTGGAGGAAGCACTGAATGTGCAGGCTGAAAGGCAAGAGAAGAAAGGTGAGGCAGAGGTGCAAGTGAACTAGCTTGTGCGCCCAAGAAGGAGCAGAAGTAAGGGGTGCCGAAGGCCGGGACGCTGGTACATATTGTTGGATGGTATGCTACTGTCCATAATAAGTCTCAGTGGACCTGGAGCCTCACTATCTCCTCCACCATCTGAGAGACTCACTTCCTTACAACCAAAACAGTTCCCGCCGGCCCTCGGCCCTGGACCTGTGGCATTCTGAACTACCTCTGTTCTTACTTATGACGAACTGTAACTCACTCACACTAAATCATCTTTCTCACTGTCTCTCATATTTTTATATGATTCTTTTCCCCACCATTTTATTTTTAAATACCATTTTATCAATTCTTTGAGAGTTTCATACATGTATTTTTATGCACAATGGAATTTTTCAGCAGTAAGAAATAAAATAGTATCATGTCATTTCCATGAAAATGGATGGAACTGGAAAGCAGAATGTCATATAATATATTTTGATCACAGTCTCCGCTACCCCCAACTCTCCCCAGATCCTCCCTCTCCACCCCACCACCCCCAGATCTTCCCTCTCTACCCTCACCTCCCCACTCACCTAACTTCAAGTTTTCTTCTCTTTTTTTAAACCCATGGAGTTACTTTGTGTTGGCCAGCAAGTCCTGGAGTATGGGGCACCTACCAAGGGTCCCAACATTTCAAATTCTCTGTGTACTGGACAGAAAATCATCTTTCGACTTCTGCTCTCCCATGGTAACACTTTAACTGGAACAGGAGTTACAGACAGCTGTGAACTGTGACATTTGCGGGGGGGGGGGGTGGGTAACTGTAGAAAGAGAAATTTAGAGTGAAAAATAAGACTAACTATGATGCTCAGGCATTATAATAAAACTCCTTCTGGTTCCTTCAAGGAAGTGATCCTGTGTGTTTTCAGTAACTGCAGAGATCCAATTCTGTGACATCAGTCATACTGACCAGTTTCATTATTAAAACAGTCAAGGCAGTTGTGGGAAGATATGATATGACAAGAATCTTAAAGCACAGAAAATAAGAAAGTGGCTAGGGGCTTGGGGCAGACAAACGCCACTCTAAGAGAGACAGAACCTGAAATCAACCGTAACCTTCACAGGCCTTGCATAGGTACAGTTACAGTTCAGTAGGCCTGCTGATTTCAGCGTGTTCCTTTAATAAATTCCAACATCTAATATTTTGTCTCAACATGATACATAGATCCCTTTACGAATTGTTAACATTCTCGTCAGATGGTCTGATGCTGAGGAACCCGAAAAGTCTGAGCTGGGAAATTAGAGGATCAGACCAATTTAACCCTGCCCCCACCCCACCCTGACGCCCTTTGTTCCCAGGTCAGTAATAAATAAATTATAAGAAGTATTCTCTGCGGCTGTGGCAGGCAGGCTGGACAGCATAAGTGACTTATTTCAAACCCAGCTTCTCTGAATCCAGATGTGCACAGATCTCTAATGAAAACTACTGCCCAAATCAACTGCTGGTTTGTAAAATCGACCTCCAGCATCCTTTCCTTGTAGGTTGTTTGAATGTTGGCCCCACAAGACTCAGCTCAGCTTGCATCTTTTTCTGGTTTTTCTGATGTTAGTGAGCCTTGCATTGTAATCCAGGATACATCTAACTTGGAAAGTATTCCAGGCACTCTGGTCTTGATTGAATCTCCTATAAATCTCTGTGAAGTACAGGCAATTGATTGTGTTGATGTTTTTTTTTTTTTTTTTTCTGTAGCCAGATTGGTATTTCCAGCTAACTGATACACCAATTGCTAAGAAAATGGGGTAGTAAAAATGCTCAAATCCAGGTGTGGGATTGACTATCCTTCTCTTTAATTTTATTTTCACTTTATGCATGTGGAAGTTCTATTACTAGGAGAGGAGAAGAAAAGAAGAGGAAAGAGGAGAGAGGAGGAGGAGTAAGGGACAGTAAGAAAAAGGTAAGGCAAGGAATTGAATGGAAAGGGAGAAAAAGACAAGGTAGGAAGGGAAGGTGCTGTGGTTTGGATGTGAAATGTCTCCCATGATTCTATGTGTTTGAACACTCGTACCAGTCAGTAGTGCTTCTTGGGAAGGATGCTCAGCCTTGCTGGGGAAAGTAGGTCACTTGGAGCATGGAGGTTTTATAGCCCAGACCCAGTTCCTGATCCTTCTCTATTCCCTGATGGTTGAGACAATATGGCCAGTTGCCTCACACTCCTGCCATGACATCACCTCAAACTGTGAGCCCAAATAAACCCTTCCATGATCAAAGTATATTATATATGTGTAAGAAATATCATGTAGCCAGGCGTGGTGGTGGATGCCTTTAATCCCAGCACTTGGGAGGCAGAGGCAGGCAGATCTCTGTGAGTTCAAGGCCAGCCCAGTCTACAGACTGAGCCCAGGACAGCCAGGGCTGCTACATGGAGAAACTCTGTCTCTAAAAGCCTTTAAATAAATAAATAAATAAATAAACAAACAAACAAACAAACAAATAAATAAATAAAATGCCATATAAACTCATTATTTTCAAATTAATAAATACTAATAAAAATGAAAATGTCAAATGATTCTTAAACCTTAAAAAAAGGCGTCTAGAGAATCCAACCAGGCCAGGCGTGGTGGAACACACCTTTCATCCCAGCACTCGGAAGGCAGAGGCAGGCAGATCACTGTGAGTTCAAGGCTAGCTTAGTCTACAAAATGAGTCCAGGACAGCCAGAGATACACCGAGAAAGCTTTTTTTGAAAAATAAGAGAGACAAGCCGGGCAGTGGTGGCGCACGCCTTTAATCCCAGCACTTGGGAGGCAGAGGCAGGCAGATCTTTGCGAGTTAGAGGCCAGCCTGGTCTACAAATTGAGTCCAGGACAGCCAGGGCTACACAGAGAAACCCTGTCTCGAAAAACCAAAAAAAAAAAAATAGAAAAATAAGAGAGAGAGTGAGAACACAACCTGGCCATTGGCGTAGTAACTCTGTATCACACTTAGTGTTCTGTTGAACACCCGTGTAGATGAGTCTCACTTGCCTTAATCCAGCTAAGACCCACTGCTGGCTCAGATCCATTGAAGCAAAAACGATGCTGTGCACTTAAATTTCCATGCACACTCTCCTAACTCCCAGTCACAGTAGGACATGTCTATGGCTGGATGTCGCATTCAGAGCCAATGGTGGGCCTGATACTCATATTCCCAAGGTTCTGGGGGTGAAACAAGTCTCAGTCTCACTGTCCTTCACTCTGTGTCCTTTCCTCCCCTGGCCAGGCAGCTCTGCTGTCCACTCCTGCAGTTCTCCCTATCTCTGACTTTCCTAGAGAAGCTGAGTGTGGTCCTCTTCCTTTCAGAGGGCTCTGAGCTTCTGATGCATATGGATATATTTCTCAATCCCTTCAATTGCTCCCAGCCACATCCCCTGGCAGTCCTGCCCTTGATGGAGAGATGCTGCCTTCAAGAGTCAAACAAAACCTTTCACTTCACTCATCAGGACAAAGGAATCTACTGTCTTTCTTCTTGCATACTGATAGGAATTGTGTCTGTGTCCTTTGCTGAGCAAGAGAATTCATCTCAAGGTGGCGTATGCGTGCGTGCGTGCGTGCGTGCGTGCGTGCATATAAAGGACTATGTGCAAGTCAGTGCAATTACCCAGAGAGGCCAGAAGAGGACATCAGATCCCCTGGAACTGGAGTTAAAGGCAGTGTGAGCCATCCAATGTGGGTCTGGGAATTGACCTTGGGTACCCTACAAGAGCAATCAATATATGCTCTTAACAGCTGAAACATCTCTCCAGTCCTCAAAATGAATTTCCATTATTGCCTGCACACTGAAAATGTGTCAGCTTTCAAATTTCAGTTTTACCTGGAGTTCTAACACCAAATATCTGCTTTCATGAAGGTGATGGGTACTGCCCTAGAAGGTGCTACTTGGGCATAAGGATTATTTTGAGATAATGATTCTTTAAAATGTGAGTTTACGAAACAAGGGCACTCTGAACTGCCTTCTTCCTGAAACCAAGAGCTAATGCTGCACATAGGGAGGTATGTGTACCTCCCTTTACCAGGAGCACAGCAACCTGAGCATCAAGGACAGGAAGCTGAGGCTGAAAGAGCTCTGCACAAGCAGCCGGACCTTGTTGAGGTGATTCTCATCTTCCTTTAGCCTCCTTATACAGTCTACTTACATTCCCATAATTCCTTTCGCTGTTCAACCAAAGAGAAGAGCATTTACGCTTTGCTACTTGGTGGAGGGGTGTCTTCATTTCCCTGTGAGGGCTCCTAGACACACTGAATCTATCATCAGCAAGTAGAAAGCACACAGGAAGTTGGTCCATGCTAAAACCATTAAGGCCTTCCCCCATGTTCACACACAGTCCACATCCTGTGGCTTCCTCTTCTGAACCTTCCTTTCAGGAGGCCAAATGCAGAAGACTTACAGCATCACCCCAGAGCCTATCATTCTATCCACACCATCTCCTCTGGAGAGACAAAACCTTGAAGTGGGAAACTCTGCCTCCCAGCTCTTCTCCACAGAGGGTTCTGCTGAGTGTCCTGGAACCTGCAGTGCACCTGCCAAATCAGATCTGGGTTGTAAATCTGAGGCCATTTTGGTGAGCTTTGTCACATGTATCTGAGTCCATGATTCCTATGAACTGAAGGTGAGTTTCAAGATGTGAGATAACAAGGGCTGTGACAACTGTGGATCCTGTGCATGATTCTGTGACACAGCAAAACTGGCTGTGTCCTCTACAGTCAATCGAGATGAGGAAGAAAAGCATCCACCTATAAAAATGACCCAAATCTGAGGCTCAGAAAAGGTGAGTAATTCAAGGTTACACAGCCAAAGAACATTCTTCAAAAAGCCTAGTAAGGCTTAGAGTATTACACTCCAACTTACCTGGCTTATTTAAGTTACAAATCCCTTGAGCTTGTATGTGGAAAAACTGTGCTCCCAATTCACCAATCTTCAGACAGTTGGATAGTAAACTAACTAGCCAGCCCACGTTCCTTTACTAAAACCCACAAGGTTACTGGAGAGATGGCTCAGCTTCAAGAGTATCTTTTGCTCCTCCAAAGGACTCAAATTTGGTTCCCAGCATCCATGTGGGGCAGCTCACGATCTCCTAGAACTCAGGGGATCTGACACCTCTGGCTTCTGAGGGTACCTGTACTCTCTTGCACATACCCACACACACAATAGAAATTTTAAATAATTAAAATTTTAAATAAAAGCAATAAGATAAATCTTTAAAGATAAAACCCACAGCTGGGACATGGAGATGCACACCTTTAATCCCAGCATTCAGGAGGCAGAGGCAGCCAGATCTTTGTGAGTTTGAGGCCAGCTTGGTCTATAAAGAGAGTTGTAGAATAGCCAGGTCTACACAGAGAAGCCCTGTCTCAAAAAACCAAAGATAGACAGACAGACATATAGATAGATCCCAGAATGAAGCAATAACAAAAGGTAAATAGCCTAATTTTTGAATGGGCAGAAGGCTCCAAGCAGGCATATTTTCAAAGATGGTATATAAATGGCCAGTAGGCACATCAAGGGGCTCAGTGTTGTTAACACTGTAGTTAAGTGTTAAGCTGCTCAGTGTTGTTACCACCTCAAGGCAAAACCACAATGAGGCATAGCTTCTCATCCACTAAGCTGCAACCCTCAAAAAATTCAGACCATTGGTAGTGAAGCAAGCCTGTAATGCTAACATTCAGGAAGATCATTACAAGTTCCACACCATCATCACAAGCCTCATCTATGTAGTAAGTTCCAGGCCATTCAAGGCTACATAGGGAGATTTTTGTCTCAAAAGTAAGTCGGGGCTGGAGAGATGGCTCAGAGGTTAAGAGCACTGATTACTCTTCGAAGGACCCAGGTTCAATTCCCAGCATCCACAGGGCAGTTCACAGCTGTCTGTAACTCCTGTTCCAGGAAATCTGACACACTCACACAGACATACATGTAATAAAAACACCAATGAACATAAGATAAAAAATAAATAAATGAGTAAAATAATTTTTTATTTAAAAAATACTTTTTTTAAAGTAGTAAGTCTGGATGTAACGGTGCACACCTTTAATCCCAAGACTCAAGAGACAGGCGCTGGCAGAACTCTGTGAGTTTTCAGTCAGCCTGGTCTCCATAGTGAGTTCCAGGACAACCAAGGGTACAGAGAGAAACCCTATCTCAAAAAAGGCAAAAAATAAGTAATAATGTCTCTTAAATCAGATAATAGTGAGTACTGATGAATATGTAGCAAGCCTACACCCTGGCAAGAATTCACAATGGTACAGCTGTTTTAAGGAACATTTAAAAGCTCAGATCATGCCTGGTGGTGGTGGCACATGCCTTTAATCCCAGCACTTGGAAAGCAGATCTCTGAGTTCCAGACCAGCCTGATCCACAGAGTGAGTTCCAGGACAGCCAGGGCTACACAGAGAAACCCTGTTTCAGAAGGGAAAGGGACTCAACTGATAAGTCAGAGAGAGTTCCAGCACTTCCATGCCTGAGTGTGTGCCCAAGGGAATGATAACAGATATCCACACAAAACCTCATGCATGCATCTTCATCGTTAGTCACAGCATCCAGTACATGGGAACAATTTCCACTCTGTGATTCCCGTCCACCAGCGAAGGAAAGTACAAAGTGTGAAAGTACAAATTTGCAATGGAATATTTGCCAGCAATGATAAGGAACAAAGGACTGACACACCACATCTGCATGAACCCTGAAGTATAGGACTAGGGTAATGCAGTCCTTGAGAACCATGGTCACATTAGTAAGAAATGCTTAGAACAGGCGAATCTATAGGAGCAGATAGGAGAAGATGCTGGGGACCAAGAGGAAGCATAAAGTTGAGAGGTTGAGGTTGAGGTGTCCAAAGCTTCTCTGGCGGATGATGACATTGTTTTACGCTGGCTACGATGATGGTTGTGCCAGCCACAGAGTAAAATCCACTGGAATAAGCACTTTACTTTAAAGCACACTTGCTCATTTCACGTGGGAGGGATGTGCAGCCATCGGGTTCACTCCCACCACAGGCCAGTGTGGAGGGCGAGGACCCCAGTGGTTTCTCAGGAAGCAGCTCTCTCTTTCCACCTTGTGGTATGCAGGGATTGAACTCAGGTGGTGAGACCTGCACTCTACCTGCTGAGCCATCCTACAGGACTTGAAATGAGCTGTTGAAATGTGTGATCTGCATGGTGTGTAAATTCCATCTCAATAACCCTGTTAGTTCATTTGTTTTAAGCCATACTGAAACATTTTGGCAATTTGTTCCTAAAGAAAAACTCCACTATCACAGCTCTGCATTCAATGATTTAACTTCTACTCTATTCTAACTAAAATTCCTTCATGAATAATTAGAATAATACATTATTCTAAAAGCTGGTATTATTATAAAAGCTATGGATTTGAATCTCAACTCTGCTTGCAGCCAGACAGTGTGACACTGGGCAAGTCATGTCTCATTGCTTCCCTGAAATCCTCAGTATCCTTGACAGCAAACAAAAATACACACCTGCCTCACAGGTTTCCCTGATCCACCTCATAGCACGGTCCAGATGCACTCTCCCCATAGTGTACAAAGGAAAGGTGAATTTGACCTAAGGTCTCTCACCCAGAAGAGCAGTCATTCCTCACTCTCACAAAAGCAGTCTGGGGGCCTCTGCCATTCCTGAATGTCATAAAAATTAGAAATATTTCCAAAATGGGGGAGTGGGGTTGTAGTTAGGTTGGTGGAGCGCAAAACACATTCAGCCTAGTGATTCAAGAGAGGATTTGCTGGCTCAAAATTATAAATTGTGAAGAAAACTGACCTATCTCAAGATCCAGCTATTCCGCTCTTGGGTATATACCCAAAAGATGCTTCATCCTACCACAGGGACTCTTGTTCAACCATGTTCATGTTGCCACTGTATTTATACTACCCAGGAATTGGAAATAATCTAGATGTCCCTCAACAGAAGAATGGATAAAGAAAATATGGTGCATTTACACAATGGAGTATTACTTGGTGGTACACACCTTTAATCCCAGCACTCAGGAGGCAGAGGCAGGGAGGCAGATCTCAGTGAGTTCAAGGCTAGCCTGGTGTACAAAGTGAATCCAGGACAGCCAGGGCTACACAGAGAAACCCTGTCTCCAAAAAACAAACACACACACACAAAATTATATCATGAATTTTCAAATTTGAAGTAATGATATTCTGCTATACTCATATATCAGTGCCTTATTCAGTCATCCTCAGAGAGGCCTCTTCCAGCAGCAGATAAGAACAAATACAGAGAACGAATCCATCCATTGATGGAACTAGAAAAAAATCATCCTGAGTGAGGTAACCCAGACCCAGAAAGATAAAGATGGTGTGTATTCACTTATATCTGGATATTAGCCATTAAATAAATGATAACCAAGCTACCTACAATCTATAGACCCAGAAAGGTTAAGCATGGAAGAAGGTACTGGGGTGACACATGAATCCCCCTGGGAGGAAGAAACAGACTAGATTTTATGGGTGGATGGGGATGTAGGGTGAAGACAAGAATGGGAGGATCAGGTGGAAAGGGAGAGGGAAGATGGGATAAAGGGAGGGAATGAGGGGAGAGACAGAATTGAAGAGCATTTGAAGGATGGTATGAAAACCAACTTTCCATACTATATGAAGGTCATCTTAATGAAGTCTCCAAAATAATGAGGGAGGCAGAACTGGCCACCTCTTGCCACCAAATGAAGCTTCCAGTATCAAGACTAGGTTACATCCAATTAAGCTTGTTGGCTGAAAGGGTTTCATAGAAATTACCAAGCAGCTGGTCATGGAGGCGCATGCCTTTCATCCCAGCACTCAAGAGGCAGAGGCAGGTGGATTTCTGTGAGCTCAAGGTCAGCCTGGTCTACAGAGTGATTCCAGGCCAGCCAGGGCTTAGTACACAGAGAAACCCAGTCTCAAAAGAAAAAAAGAAAGAAATTACCAAGCAACCCAGGCTGTTGCCAGCACAAAGGTTGCTCTCCACAAACTGACAGCAAAGCCCTATTGATGAAGACAACACCCACACAACTCCGTGAACATGGAGAGGTCGAACTGGTACCTACACAGAACCTTCACCTCCATGTTCTAGTGTCTATGACATGGAAAGGTACTCTGCAGCCTACCAAAAGAGAAAACTAAACACCAACCCAAACCACAAAAACCTTTGATCTACAATCTGTCCTCTCTGCAAAACACACTAAGGCAATGGTGGCCCAGAACTTGTGGGAGTAGCCAACCAGTATCTGATTAGACTTAAGGCCCACTCCATGAGACACAACCCAGACCTGACATTGCTTGAGTGACCAAGAGTCTAGATGTCCTACACACTTGGGTAAAACCAAATACTACTGGTCTTAAAAATAAAGAAAGAAAGAAAGAAAGAAAGAAAGAAAGAAAGAAAGAAAGAAAGAAAGAAAGGTAAAAATGACTCCTAATGTTATTCTGCTATACTCGTAGATCAGTGCCTTATTCAGCCATCATCAGAGATGCTTCCTGCAGCAGATGGGAACAAATACAAAGACACACAGCAAGACATTATGCAGAGAGAGAGACCTTGGAACATGCAGCTGTAAATGAGATGTCTTCATCAAATCTCTCAGAGCTCAGGGACCCTTCAAAAGAGGAGGCAGAGGAGCAGATAAGATATAGGGGACAGAGGACACCAGGAGAACGAGTCCTTCTGAAACAACTGAGCAAAGCTCATATGAACTCACAAAGACTGAAGTTGCATGCACAAGGCCTACACGGGTCTGCACCAGGGCCTCCACATATGCTCTATTGCTTTCAGATTAGCACTGTCATGGGACTCCTGAATGTATAAACAAGCGGGTCTCTGATTCTTTTTTGTTTGGTTGGTTGGTTTTGTTTATGGTTTTTGGAGATAGAGTTTCTCTGTGTATCCTTGGCTGTCCTGGGACTCACTCTGTTTGAGACCGGGCTGGCCTTAAACTTTTGAGATCCACCTATCTCTGCTCAAGGTCAGCCTGATACAAAACAAGTTCTACATAGGGAAAAACTTAGATCCAGGGGCGGGGGAGCACATCTTTAATCCCTTCAGTTGGGAACGACAGGTCCTGATCCCAATACTTAATATGCAGAGACAGGCACATAGGATTTGGAAGGATCTAAGTTTAAAAGCTACATACAAAAGGCATGCTCAATGTAAACAAATTGTCCTTTGAGATCTCAAAATATATACACTAAAGTTTTGTTTAGCTCCAAAATAACAAAATAAGTTCTTCTTTAATCCAGATTGAAAGATAATACTTTATATATTGTCAAAAAACCAAATTTGCTCCAGGAAAAATATCACCTGAGCCCCCCCCCAAAAAAAAGGTAATTGTCCCAGAGTTAGGATTAGGGCAGGGCTCTGTTCTTATCTTTCCAGGAGACTTAAAGCAACCATTCAAGGAATCCAGGGACAACTGGACAAGGGAAACCTCAGCAGAAAACAGATCAGACACCGAAGAAGAGCGGCCCAGACGATCCAGCCTTGCAGACTCCCTCAATAGCTGTTTCCTCAAAAGTCTACAACCGCAACTCAAAATCACTAAGATCGTTCAGCTCCACAGACTGCTCCAGCCAGAACTTCAGTAAAGGCCTGAAGATCAGCTTCTGTCTACAAACTTCTTAGGACATCTAAATAGCTGAGCACAAAAGGACTTAACATCAAATGATTCTATTAACATTTTTAACCATTTTTCCATCCCTATTTGGGCCCCAAACAGGTTTACTACATCCCAAATCAGCAGGAAGTCATTTATGAGAGTGACGTCCCAGGCCTAGAAGGTGGGGACAGTGTTTCCCCCCCCTTTGGTTATTCGATGGATAACAGAAAATTTTGTCATTTAGGGGAAGAGACTACATACAACCTGTTAAATGGTCTTGTTAAATGGGTTTTGGAGGTTAGACCTAGGGACTTCTCTCTTTTTCTTTTCTGTATCCTTCTTTCTCTCCTATGTAGGAGTGAATAGACCTGAGAAAAAATGGGACATAGACATAGTATAGGAAAGATCAAGAAAAAAGGACAGATTATTGAATAAGCCCGTATGCCTTTGTATATTGATACAAAATTAATACTATATTAGGCTAAATTGGTATTGATCATTGTATATTAATGCAAAATTAAGATTGTATTGGACTACATTAGTACTGATCTTAGTATATTGATACAAAATTAAGAGTATATTTGGCCACATTGGTATTGATCTTTGTATATTGTTACAAAATTAAGGGTAACACTTCTTAAAGGTATTGTACCTAGTAATGCTTAAAAAGGAAATGTGAAGTTTTGGCCTTTTGCTACCAACCATCATAAACTGTTTAGGATAACTAAGAAATACAAACTAACAGTCATGCAAGCGTGTCATTTTGTTAGTTACTATGACAGTCTATCACAGTTATTTTCTAAGCTACTCAGAAATCAAGTTGTTTTTTTTGAAATTTAAAGAAAAAAATTTATTGAAGATCTGAAAAACAACTCCTACAAGATTGACTTTTCCATAAAACTGTAGCTACACGAAATCAAGTTGTTAAGAGACAGCAACATTTGCATATCTAAACATAAGAGATAGATAGGGCGTCTTCAAAAACCCCAAGAGATCTGCAGAGTATGGCATTCAAAGATGTTTTCTTAAATTAAGATTTTTTTGATATTGAGACATGCCAGCTCCTGACAGCATTCCCTATTCCACTCCAAGTAGAAGATGAGCATCGAAGAATCTCCAGTGTGAGATGGTTGAATTAGTGGCAAGCCTATCTCTTGGCAAAAAAAAAAAAAAAACCCTTGCTTCAACTGTAGACAGACTGCTGTCCAAAAAGGACAAAACTTGGAAGCAGGTAAGTCGAGAGCCTAGCTCTGCCAAGACAGGGTAGGTAAGTCCTTCATAATTCCTGCTCTACAATCAATGTCTGTCAGAGAAATGGGGCCAAACAGCTGAAGATTGATGCTGAAATGTATGGAGAGAAAATGGGAACTGTGGAGGCAGCCACGGGTATGTCATTTCTTAGTTTTGGAAGCTGCAGGCCCTGCACTTCCTATATAATCAGATATATTTATCCCTCTCAGGTCTCTGAGGTGGTTGAAGAATAGATAGCTAGAGTCTCATAGTTAAATTTTGAGTTGTTTAGGAATCAAGAGGGCGTTCTGGATCTAAGAAGATGTTTTTAAAATTGTGATGCAAGTTAGTATGAAAGCTGAGTTAGATATAGAACTTTAAACTCATGGAGATGGTTAGATAGTAGATTGTTAAAGTCAGGGGCCAAATACATATGGACTGGACATTGGGAATGTATGCTAAGACATATTTTGTGGCCTATTTATTTCAGTTGTTTTGTACTGTATTTATTGTTATAAGAGAAAGAACCATTTGTTGGACTGAAAAAAAAAGAATTATGCATTTGGTGGGAAGGGTGAGAGGGTAGGAGGGTGGGGCTGGGAGGGGTGGAGGGCGAGGGCTGTGATGGAGATGTAACTTGAAGTAATAAATAAACATTAAAAAAAGTGCTAAAAGCTCTCCTCCTCCTGCAGGGTAATTTTTTCTTTATTGAGACAGTGTTAGACTATGTATCCCCAATTTTTGTCATGGCCATCTTCTTACCTCTGCTTCTTGAGTTATGGGAGCATAGGAGTGAGCCACCTTGCATGGTTTAAAGATATGTAATCATTTAAGTAATACTTTTTAGTATAATGTTGTTATAGTCCGATCTCGGCGGGACCTCCAAATGTTATAGTCAAGAATAGCCACACAAAGCACTCAGACAATCTCAGTCAGACATTGATGGTTTATTGAACACACACCCCAAAACTGGTCATAGCCACCATGACCAGGGTCACAGAGGTCTCAGAGCCTAACTGTTAGTCTGCTTCCAAAGTAGGCTTTTTATAAGAAAAACCATACCCAGGTAACAACCTGGTAACCAGGTCTAGGAAACAAACCGCATCCAGGCAACAACCAAGTTCGTGTATTAAACGAACTGCATAAAACCAGGTAAGCAGGTGTAGGAAGCAATGGGGAACAGCACGATATCATTTTGACTCGCTAGAGAAAGCATTGTAAACGGCCTCGAATTTGATTGGTCCCAAGTGGAGCTGTAGTTGGGGACTCTTCAGAGTGTCAAGGTAACAAGGTAAGAAAGTATGAATAGCTGGGCATGCTGGCACACGCCTTTCGTCCTAGCACTCAGGAGGCAGAGGCAGGCAGATCTCTGTGAGTTCAAGGCTAGCCTGGTCTACAAAGTGAGTCCAGGACAGTCAGGGTTACACAGAGAAACCCTATCTCGGAAAAAAAAAAAAAGTATGAGTAATTTCATCTTATAAGTAAAATGGAGACTGAAGACAAAAATGGCTGCAGTTATACTAAGAGCTAAAGCAGGTCTCAACAAATTTGACATCTCCTTACATTTAATCACACTCTGCTAAAAACAAGAAAATTCTCTCATAGAGTCACATTACAAATTATCAAAGGCAGCAGAGTGGGCTGTGGAGACTGCTTTCATGTCAAAGTGTTTGCCTCACAAAAGTGAAGAGCCAAGTTTATGCCTCAGAATCTGTACCAAAGTTAGGCACAGTGGTGGTGCTAATAATCCATTTGCTGGGCAGGTGAAGACAGGTACACTTCTGGGGTTCGCTCCCCAGAAAAGTCTGACTGAATTGATGAGCTTCAGGCCAGTGAGAGATCCCATCTTTTTTTTTTTTTTTTTTTGGTTTTTCTAGACAGGGTTTCTCTGTGTAGCCCTGGTTGTCCTTGGTTCCCTTTGTATACCAGGCTGGCCTTGAAATCACAGAGATCTGCCTGCCTCAGCCTCCCAAGTGCTGGGACTAAAGGCGTGCTCCACCACGCCCGGCTGAGAGATCCTATCTTTTTTTTTTTTTTTTTTTTTGGTTTTTCGAGACAGGGTTTCTCTGTTTAACAGCTCTGGCTGTCCTGGACTCGCTTTGTAGACCAGGCTGGCCTCGAACTCGCAAAGATCCGCCTGCCTCTGCCTCCCAAGGGCTGGGATTAAAGGCGTGCGCCACCACCGCCCGGCGAGATCCTATCTTAAAGAGCAAGGAGGACAGCTCCTGAGGAATGCCACTTAAGACTGACCTCTGTCCTCCACACAAACGTCCACACATGAACACAGACTTCAAGGAAGTGATGCCCTGAATCCAGCCTCCAATTCTGTGAAGTTGTGGGATGACCACGAGGGGGCAGCATCGCACCGCTCCTAACTCCAGCCTTCCTTGGGTGTGGCTCCTCTTAGGGCCCCAGGCTCTGCAGACAGTTGGAGCAGCTTTCAACAAACTGCACTTTCCTCAGGATGACAGCTGTGCTCCCAGCTGCTTCCACTGCTGTGGTTAATCTTTCTCGGCTCTGCCACCTCATCTCAGACACGTCTTTCTGTCGCACAGCCAGAGGATGGCCTCCTTACAGAGCTCAGGGTCTGAGAATCTTATTCCATACTCTGTACTCTGAATTTCATTGCGTTAAAAAAAAACTATGAGTTATCTCTTCATCTCATTTTAAGCATATGAAGGGGAACAAATGTGCTTTTATATTCTTCTGATCCATCATCGTATCTGCTGGACAGCCTCGTCCCATCAAACAGCGGGAAGCCTGGTACAGACAGGGCACCAGTGTATTGGTGATGATGGGGGCAGGACAAGGAATAGAAATGCTGACCAAGAGGCTGCTCCATACCTAGAGTTTCTCCATATATCCAGCCATCCTTAATCTCAGCACAGATATTCCAAGGACCCTTCTGTTGAAACTTCCCAACTTTGGTTTCTGTTTACCTTAGAGAGCATGGTAGTTAACAAGTGTCTCGTTCTCATTGTTCAGGAGACTCGAAAACCCCATATTGTCCCCCTAGCCTTTTCAAAGCTGAAGGATTAACAGGACAGTCAAATTCAGAAGCAATGGCATACATCAAGTGACCCAGCTACTTGGAAGGCTACGCCAGCTTGTGAAGCAGAAATAAACAAACAAGTGAGCACAGAGACAAGGGCACTAAAGAACGTAAACGCCTAAGAGCTCATCTTTTGCCTCTTTAGGAAACCTCTTGCCTTGGGGATAACCAAGCTGATGAGGGTCACAGTATGAACTCAGTACAGCTCTAGGGAAGGGCACGATGTAGATTCTCTGTGTCACTAATGGTGGTGCACTGTGCCCTGAGGGTCCTGTGCAGGAGAAGAGGGTGGGGGAGGGTGCTTCCTGAGTAAAGCCCATGGCTCTTCAACCTCTAAGTTTCACTTGTGGTCCCTCGAAGACGTTGCAAGTGTGCATCCCGTCATGGTTTTCAAGCATCCTCCCACCTCTTGCTCTATCTGATGCTGCAGTGTGTGGTAGCAGCCAAAGCATCCGGCCCAGAGCTACAGAGCTTCTTCAAGGAGGAATGGGGACTAGACTGACGGTCTCTGGACATCCTTTCCTGTATTCTTCTCTATTGTACTACATGGACACAAATGTTGTCTTTCTCCAGGGCAGGAAAGCAGAGACCTTGGGTACCATGGGTGTCCTGTCTCTAAAAGAAGAGGCTTGCCACAACATCACCTCATGGCCTCCAGGCTGCATTCGGTTACTCAAAGGGTAACCAAGGGCGTAAACCCACACTTGCAGTGTAAGAGGAGCAGCCTCCAGCCTCATCTCAGACTTGTTAGGTTACATGGCCCCGGTTTACTGCGCTCTCTATCTGCAAGTATTGCTATTCTGTCACAAGGCCTGTATGATCAGAGCTGGCCCTATGGGGAGATCAAAGTGTGTGTGCACACGGATGAAGGGGCTTTCATTTCTTCCCAGCTCAGAGGCAGACGTTCTGCTTGTTGAACTTTACAAAGGCCTCAAGACTTAGTGGGGCAAGATCTCAGTTCCATGAGGAAGACAAAAAGCTTCCAGGAGTCCCACAGCCCCAAGAGCACCGTGTCTGTAGTCACTGTCCCGTGCACAAACCTTCAACCCTAAATGTTTCTGATACTGTACTCTGGTTAGGTGATGTTGCCCAGGGCTCAGCTGGGCTAGATACACTGATGGAAGTCCATGTACATCCCTCATGCAGAGAAAGAAGCTGTCCACTTTATGGAAGAACACTGTTAGGTTTAAACTCAGTGCTCAGCACAGAAGACCTGAATATTTATGAGGATGATTTCTAAGTGTGCCAGGAAGTGCACACACACACACACACACAAACACACACACACACACACACACACACACACAACACACTCATCAGAGGGGGGCAGCATCTTAGGGCACACTATATTTTCTGGACCTCAGGTGATTTCAGCTGAGGCCCAAGGCTGGCAAATGAAATGCAGTATTTTTCCTCCAACCTACCCAGGACTGCTATGAGGTACTTTCATAGGGAGAGGATAGTGAGGACTCAAAATCCTGGAGGAGGAAGGTTTGACCTTGGCCCTGAGCCTTCTCTCTGTTGTTTGCCTCTTCACAGAGGCTCAGCTCAGTGAACTATGTTCTCAAAGCTGAGAGAACATTTCCAGGTGTGGTAACAACCTTGCCAGCCTGGGCTAAGCCCAGTTGAGGCCCAGATCCATTCCCAGCAAAATAATTGGGGATCACTAGCTGATTAGGGAAACTGAGTGAGTTGTGGGCCTTGAGAGAGGAGATTCTGATGTAACAGACTAAAATTCAGCCCTGTGTTCTGAACTTTGAAAACATGCCTCAGAGGTTTCTGGAAATCATTTTGATGTCTGTATTATTCAGCCAATGTTCACACTTTCTGAAATGTTTCCTTATTAAAAATATTAATTAAATTAGTAAGTGTTGGCCAGTTAGATGGCACACGCCTTTAATCCCAGCATTTGGGAGGCAGAGGCAGGTGGGTCTCTGTGAGTTCAAGGGCAGCCTGGTCTCCAGAGTGAGTTCCAGGGTACACAGAGAAGCCCTGTCTCAAAAAATAAAAAGTGTTAAGTGGGTGGTTTTCCTTCCTATACAGTATGATCACTGGTGGGAGCTCTGTTTAAATAAGTTACCTGCTGACCCCTGAACACTAGATCCTCAGCTGGCCTTGACAGTACAGAAACAAAAGTGATTTTGGCTACCTATGTGGTCTTAAACCCAGCAGGCCAGTACAACCAAGATTAAAGTGATCAGTATGTTTAACAGTTCAAGGACGGGCTTGGAGTCCTCAGATGTGATACCACATGAAACATATTTGGACAATTATTTCTCACTAATGATTCTCTTCCTGTTATATACAGGACAAGACTTTGGCTCACTTCAACACTACAATCTGTCTACAGTTGAAAAACAGGCCTGGCCGGGCGTGGTAGGCACGCCTTTGATCCCACCACCACTGGGGAGGCAGAGGTAGACAGATCTCCGTGAATTCAAGGTCAGCCTGGTCTACAGTTTCAGGACACCCAGGGCTACACAGAGAAACCCTGCTTTAAAAAGAGAGGGAGTAAATAGGATTCCATTTCTTTTTCGAACATCAATTAGATGCTGACTTTAACCTGTTTTTCTTACAAAGCTTCCAGGTGACTGTTCCTTATCCAGGAGTCTGATGCAACAGCCTGTTACAGTCCCTGGGCTCTGGCATGGTCCAGGGCTCCTGGGCTGGCCCTGCCCCCTCAACACTCTAGATCCACACCCCTCTCAAGCTATAGGTTTATATAATGACTGATCCTTTCCAGGTCCTTTACCCATAAGTCCCAAGGTGGCTCTGCTTTTTCCAGCCTCCCACCATCCCCTATATGTTGCCCCTCTTCTTCGTATCTGTCCCCAGGGTTAATGACCTAAAGGCCTCAGGTGGACTGAGAAACTCTGGGCAGAAGTTCACCTCAGTGATACTCCTGTGGGCTGTCAGGGACCAGGATGCTCCTCTCTGTTGGTACCTATCCCGTGAGACCCCAAGGGAACTGACCTGCAGATGAAATCGTCATCCTTTTCCTGCCATAGAAAACCCCAAGCCCCCAGCACCGTGTACACACAGTCTCCCTTCCTCAGAGAGACTATGGCCCTTTAGTTGTCCTGATTAAAGAAGAACTGTGCTCAAGGGGCAGGGATAAAACTGATACTTGGGCCCCATTCCAGGTCCATTACAGCAGAGGCACTGAGGCAGGCTTCAGCTTTAATGCTCTCAAAAGCTCCTCAGTTGACTCTAATGTGCAAGCAGAGTGAGACCCTTTATGTCAAACTCCAAAAGGACTAATAGACTTGAATCCTGAGCTGCCTCTGGAGGCTGCACTTGGTGACTCTGTTTTGCTTCTTTTCCGTAGGGCTAAACTAGATCATCCAGTGGGGTCCCGATGGTGTGTGTCATTCTTTGACTGGAACGCTGGAGCTTCTTAAGTGGTTGAACTGTCTTAGCTTTCTAGTCCCACCCTACTTCTTTGTGACCATGATACCAATCTGCTGGTTCATGAGACTCATGGAAGAACAGAGAGAGTGTGTGTATGTGTGTACACACGCACGCGTGTGCACACCTATGCACTGAAATGTACAAATGTGAGGAGGGCAGAGTCAACATCATTTTATTTTTATTTACTCTCACTCTCCACCTTAGTTCTCCTGACAGTCTCTCACTGAAACAAACTCAACCATTTGTCTAGGCTGGCTGGCCAGGAAGCTCCCAGCATCAGCATGTCCTGACTCAGGCTGGAGCTACAGACACACAGCCTGAAAAAGCCAGGAATTCCACCTGGCTGCTGGGGATCTGAGCTCATGTCCTCAGTTTACCCACAAAGCCATCACCCCAGCCAGAGATCCACATTTCCTTAGTGATGCTGTTGACAACAGTAACAAGAGGGGAGCGGCCTTCTTTTGAGAAGCAGAGAGCCTCCCACTGTACAAGTGGGAGGTCTTAGGCTAGCCTCATTTGCAAAGACTTTGCCCTCTCACCCTTCAGCCAATCTGTTCTGTCACACTGTAGTAAACTGGGGTTTAAAGGAGGTTAAAGCATTGTCACAAAGGGCAAAGAGCGAGTTGAGCAAAAATGCCTGTGGACATGCTGTTTAAATCACAACACAGCCAAAAATCGGGAGTCCACCCTGTGGGCACAAACCAGGAGTTGAGCCAGGCAAGGACTATGGCAGGGTGCCTATACTTGGCCAAAAGCATCGCAGGGCAGAAATAACACCTCACCATTGTCAAGAGCTTTCCAAGAACCAAGTAGGGCTTTGAAGGTTCTAAAACCCAGCTGTGTGTTTCATCTTTGAGGTTGTTTCTTAAACTGTAGCCCAGGCTGGCCTAGAACTGATGGTCTGATTCTCTTGCCTCACGGCAGGGATTATAGGCCTGGGCCACTCCACCTTTCTCCAGGTATGTCTTAGTTCTGTTCTCATCAAAGCCACTGAAACTTTCACAGGTGTACCCACTGAGGTTCAGAGAGCCAAACTGCCTTTTCTGAGGACAGACACCCTGTCAGGGGCCCTCTGCCTCCAATATGAAAATACTGTCACATCCACGTGTTGTGGTGGAAAGGGTACCAAAAAGCCTGACAAGGTGGCCTGCATTGGTGAGGGGAACCATTGTACAAGCCTGCTATGCCATCTGATGGGACTACAGTGTGGAAGGCTCGAGTTGAGGGAGGAAAACATCTCGCTCTAGGATGCTTCAAAAAAAAAATGTGTACGTTTGCCTATGTGTATGTGCATCATATATGTTCCTAGTGCTCACAAAGGCCAGAAGGGGCTGGATGTCCTGGAACTGGAGTTGCAAGTGTTTGGAAGTCACCATGTGGGTGCTGGGAACCAAATCCAAGTCCTCTGCAAGAGCAACAAGGTGCTCTTAACCTCTGAGCCATCTCTCTGGGCTGACCAACTTTTGAGAAGCTCTTCGTTCCTAAATGGAATGATCACGGTCATCCTACAGCACTGACATGGATTTCACAAAGATGTGCTCCAGGGGCCCATGTGCACAGCCCTGGCCTACTGAATGAACTGCTTTTGTTGGTTGGTTGGTTTTTTTGAGACAGGGTTTCTGAGTAGCCCTAGCTGCCCTGGACTGGTTTGTAGACCAGGCTGGCCTGGAACTCAAAGATCCACCTGCCTCTGCCTCTCAAGTGCTAGGATTAAAGACCTGTGCCACCACGCCCGCTTCGAATGGAAGAGTTTTAAAACAGGGGGCTTAGGGGAAAATGAGCCTCAATTTACAGGCAGCACACACTCACCAGCAGACTCTGGATCAGGAACTCACATAGCCAAGGCAGAGTCAGAACCCAAAGAGGATCAAGAACTTCCTCACTTTTATTAAGTTAGAAAACTAATAAAAGCAACACCCATGCTCAGACAAGCACCATGGCTACATCCTCGGTGCTGTGCGAAGTGATTAGTCCCAATGGCATAGTCCACAGGCCAAAAGCCTACACACAGCTCTCCAGCAGGACGGGTCCTGAGGTTGAGCGAAAAGCAAGCTAGAGCTCGGATGAGAACCCGTGTGTGACTAAGTCACTCATAGCACCGGTAACCAGGCTGAGCTGTGAGGACCTTGAGGGCTGACCAAACCGGTCTATACCGCGGCTCTACTTCTGTCTACATCAGAACCCACTCTGGATGCTCCATCCTGATGCAGCAATGCCCTGGGAAGCCACCAAATAGGGCACTTTGTCCACCCTGTGCCAGAAACCAAGAGTGCTTGTCCCTCCAACATTGGGTTAGACAAACAAGGGAGGGATAAGCCTAGAGAATCAAGACTGGCATCAGAAAGCGCCTCTGCAAACTGTGTGCAGGGAGCACTGGTGTGGAATCCTTGAGAAACACATTTGGGAAGTTTCTTCGGATCCTAATTTCTGAGCTCAAGGAACAAACAGCAGAATTCAGGCTGCCAGCTGATCCCAAGGTGGATAGCAGGTTGATGGGAGCCTTGGCACTAGACCCCACATTGACAGAAATCTGTGCAAACTAGAGTGACCACAGGGTCCTCATGGTCATGACTGTCCTCTCCTTAGAGGACAGGACACAGGATTAGGGCAGGTGGGTCTCCAGAGAAGGAGACCAGAAGGCAGGTATGCTGCTCTTCTATGGTTCCAAGGAGGGCAGGAAACAGGCCATTACCAGCTCTCTGGGGCTTAGAGCCTGGCTGACAAGTCACAAGCATCTGTCCTACATCCATGGAAGCTTCCTGAAGTGTCCCCTTACAGGGATGGGCGAGGCTTGGCAGACAGCACACAGGCAATCTCCCGTTGGCCTTAGGAGTCTGGGGCCATCTGCTGATGGAGCCTGTGGGTACCCACCTGAGGATGGGTTGCCCTGGGGGGTTCTGTCCCTTATAAAACATGTCTTCAGTTTGACTTTGCTCCCTGATGTCCAGGACACTATGGAGCACTGCACTCAAAGGCTGTGCTGCTGGTGCCAGGGGACCCCTGCTGTTCTCCTGCCAGCCCTTTCCAGGCCTCCTAGCAGAGGTGACCTCAAGGTTTTGCATAAATGTCATCTCCAGAAGCTTCTCTCCACACACGCCGCTGGCAGCTTTGGAAGCCCGAGCACAGGGGATGCTGAGGAATGTCATTTTTCTGCCTAGAGTTAAGAACAGCTTGAGCTGTTGCTGCTCGGAGGGAGCTGGTGCTGTAAGCTTCCGGCAAGGCGAGAAGAACCACGCAGTCTGTGGATAAAGCAGAGGGAGAAGATGAATGCTCACCCTGCTCTGTTCTAGCCGGGCCAGATTCAACAGGCTCTCAGGGCTAGGACACAGCTAGCCATGTGGCCCTCCACAGTTCAGGAACCAAAGCCACCAGCAGGAGCAACACACTTATCTGTCATTGTGCCCCTTCCCTCCTTCCCTCATCCAGAGGGAGGGAAGACCCAGAACCAGTGCAGCTGTGGTCCCCAGGCATCATCTTCCCTGGAGAAACTGCAGACTTACACAATTACAAGGTGGTTGCACCAGGAAGTATACTGAAGACAAAAAAAAAAGAGCTTCTAACAGTGAGACAGGAACCAGGATCTTTATTATTTACGTGTGGAGTATGGGAAGAATTGAGAAGATAGGAGTTGGCTGGAAGTGGAGATCAGAAAGAATATAATGGTCCTGAGAAAAAATGTGGTGTTTTAAGAATGTAAACAAAAGACTAGTAAAGCAGGCACAGGAAGCAGGCAGTCTGTGAGCTGGGAGGAAGGCAGGTGTGATGAAGGGAAGGTGATAGGCAGTGTGACAAGAGACATGCTCTTGCAAGCTGGACAAAAATTCACAACAGCCTCTAGATGCCAGGCCATGAGACAGGGTATGGTGGTGAACAGGCAGGGGTTGTCCTTGTGACCATGAAGCTCACTTCCCCTGTTGTGTCCATCCTCAGTCACTTGGAGCATCAGTGGTTACCCTGGAAATGAGGACAGTAGATGTCTACCTGCCCAGAGAAGGATCCAGGATGTACCAACTCCCTTGCTGAAGGCTTCATGGAGAGAGAAGCAAGAAGGAAACACTGACTTATTTACTGCTATAACTGAACCCCAGCGACATCCCAACAAAACACTAGGCCACTCCTGGCCCAGCCCTAAGGAGGATGTGGCTTGGCATTTGAGTCTAGGAGGTGATGGTGGCCAGGCTCCGGCCCTGAGCTGATAAAGTCTGGACACCCTGCTGTGGTGGAGGTCTGGATTTCTTCACAAACACACTTGTGTTGAGTTAATGTGTAAACGTCGTGGGAGTGCTTAGTCCACTGATGAAAAACAGACTTATAAAAGGGGCATGCAAATCAGCATAGTGACTGGCACCTGTGGGGACACCTGGGCCCTGGGCACTGTGGGCTTGGTCAACAGGAAGTACCTCGGGAGGAGGGCATAAGATTGGCCAGTGAGAAAAAACTATCCTGGTGCATAATTAAAGGGAATATAAAAAGGAAGGCCCCTAAACTCGGAGGGGAGGGGGGCTTTTTGCTTGCCATTGCTTATCAACGCTGCCCACTGCTGCTTCACTTTGAAAGACTCTAGACAAAGGGGGTCACAGATACCTGTTCTGCATGGCAAGCCCTGCTCTGAGGACCAGAGCAGCCACTTCACTTTGTCAGAATGGCTGCCTGCTTTACAGAAGGCCTTCATTACTAAACCTCTCCAGATATTCCCCCCACACACATTGGCAAGCCCATAACGGTGCCAGGTGAGCTAAGATATGAACAGGCTGTCTGTCCATAAATCCCATCATCCGGCTGTTCCCGGCCTCCTGAGAGCTCACCTGGCTGGGCTCTGAAGTGCCTTTCATGCAGGCAGATGTTGCCAGGTGCTGACAAAGGCGGTGGGGATGAGAGAGTAGGGCACGGTGGTGATGCAGTTCCATGTGTCTGAAGTGGGGTCATAACAGTCCAAGGTCTTACACCTCTGGGTCCCAAAGTACCCTCCCACCACATACAGCTTGTTGCCTGAAGCCAGGGCATGACAGGACATGCGTTTGGCAGTCATGTCCCCAATCCGCGTCCACTGGTTGGTCTCGCAGTCGAAGCGATAGGCCGAAGCCGCTGTGTACTCCGTATCACCTCCCATGATGAAGATCTGGCTGCCCAGGACGGCAGCAGCGGTGTACCGCCAAGGCTGGGGACACTCCGCCTTGATTGTCCACCGGTTCTCTGAGGGGTCAAAACACTGGACTTTGGACACCATGTCCCGGTGGATGCTGGTCCCTCCAAACACAAAGAGTTTCAGCTTGGCACTCACCACCGCGGCATTGCTGACACCGTCCCTCATTGGGGCCACCATAGTCCACTTATTAGCCCCAGGGTCATATTTCTCTACTTGTTTCAGGGAGACAGAAGGAGAGGCAGGGAAAATACCTGCTAGGGATGTATGCCCCCCCACCACGTAGAGGCAGTTCTCCAACTCAGCTGAGCCATGGCCAAAGCGGGCAATTAGCATGGGGGCCGCCTTGGACCATTCCTCATGGACAGTGTCATACACCCAGACATCCTTAGAGACTCCATTCTCAGAGCCCCTGCCTCCGGTCACATAGACCTTGCAACCAATCGCTGAAGCGCTGAACTCCTTCCGGGGGCTTGGCAGATCGGCCTTGGGGATAATCTCCTTGGCTTTGTGGTCCACTTGGTAGATCTTGTCACACATGAATGTCTGGCCTCCAAGGATGAGCAGCGTGTGGCCGGCCTTGCGAGGCCGGGCAAAGGGACTGGTGACTACCCCGTCATTCAGCAAGATCTTAGTCTTGCATTGGAAGGCTTCATCTATGATGAGCTTGGTGCTCTCGTCCTCCATGAGGAGGGCCTCCCCGGACACAGCCTTCTTCAGGCAGTCCGAGGGCAGCAGGGCCAGTCTCACGTTGCGCAGCAGCAGTGGCAGGTGGGCCTTCCTCTGCTCCGGGTCATGTTTCACCCACTGCAGGATGGCCTCAAAGACCACACGTTCATCTTCAGCCTCCAGCTCGTCACTGGAGATGAGGTCTAACAGTGTGTCCTTAGACAGACTGTTGAAGTCCTCACTCTGCCACACAGCCTCAAAGTGCACCAGGCACATCCGGCAGGAGAACTCATAGAGCCGCCGGCACTGGTGGGCATCAGACAGCAGCATCATGCCCAGGCAGTTGGAAGGGGAAAGGTTCTTCTCCAGGAACTCGGCAGCTGCGTCCCGGACATCATGGAACTGCAGCATGTCACTGGCCTCCAGCAGCGACTCTGCGTTCTCCTCATTGATGACGATCCGAGAGGAGTAGGCAAAATCCAGAAGCAGCTCCAGCACCTCGGGGTGCAGGTTGTCCTGGAAGTTGACTGTATCGTCCCGGCTTTCCCGCAGGCCGTGGCTGAACATGGCCTCAAAGTATCGGCTGGAGGCAGCCAGCACTGCACGATGACAAGGAAAGGCTCGGTCCCCAGCCCAGAGTGTGACATCAGTAAACATACAGTGCTTTCGTAGAGTGTTGAGGTGAGCCAGTACGCAGTCAGGGTGCGAGGCCTTGTGGAAAAGCGAGATGTTCATGGAGTCTGTGCTGCTCCGTGACTTGCGGGTCTCGTGAACGCTGACTGACATTGTGTGCCAACCTGCAAGGGGAATGACACTGGTCAAAACGAATCTTCTGCCCACAAGTCCTCTGAAAAGCAATCTTTTCATAACTCCAAGTGGCCACCCTCTCCCTTCCCACCTCTGTCCAGCTCTAGGAAACCAAGTCTTCCTGCCTGTATCTCCAAAGATATTGCCAGCAAGAAGGCCTTGGGCCTCACTCTGTCCTACAGAGACGAGCTTTCTCTGCCTGGACACACATCTCTGGTAGCAGTGGCACATAAGCACCCATTTTTCCTCAACAATAAAGTACCAATAAATGCAGTGGCATTAGCCAGGCATGGTGGTGCAGGCCTTTAATCCCAGTATTTAGGAGGCAGAGCCAGGTGGACTTGTGAGTTCAAGGCCAGCCTTGTGTACAGAGTAAGTTCCAGGACAGCCAAGGCTACAGAGAAATCATGTCTCGAAAAGCCCAAAAACATAAAAATTAAAAAAATTTTAAAAAGCAGTGGAACTTCACAAGTTTCGTGAGATGAATATGACATTTACCAACCAGACCCCCCCCACTGTGTCACTATTGCACTGCTGTTACCATACTGTCCTGAATGAAGAAAAAGACAAGCATTCTGATCTACGTCTGAGTTGGGTTGTATTCATGGGTTGTTTGCTTTTGATGGCTTGAGACAAGACAAGATCTCTCTCTGTAGCCCTGGAACTCCCTCTATAGACTAGTCAGGCTTCAAACTTAAGACATCTGCCAGCCTCGCCCTCCCTAGTGCTAGGTGTTAAAGGGGTACACTATCACAGATGGCAGGTTGGAGTTTTTAATGATTATACTAGTTTTATACTAAAACCATGTTAAGCTGGGCGTGGTGGCACATGCCTTTAATCCCAGCACTTGAGAGGCAAAGGCAGGTGGATCTCTGTGAGTTCAAGGCCAGCCTGGTCTACACAGTGAGTCCAGGACAGCCGGGGCTGCACAGAGAAACCCTGTCTCAAAAAAGGGGGGATGGGGGTGGAGAGTGGCTCAGTGTTAAGAGCACTGTCTGTTCTTGCAGAGGTCCTGAGTTCGATTTCCAGCAACCACATGGTGGTTCACAACCATCTATACTGAGATGTCAGGTATATGAAGATAAAAGCACTCATACATGTAAAATAAATGAATAAATCTTTAAAAAAAAAAGTTAAAAGTTCCAGGTCAAGCATTCTAAATGTGAGTCACTCTTGAAACTACAGTGAAGGAGTTCAAGGCTAAGGCACTAAAGGTACACCCAGGCAGTGATGCTCAGCAAAGGTACCTTCCCAGTCCCACAAAAAGTCCCCAGAGGCAGAGGTCAACATCTGGCACACACTTAGAACACTCACTAAGAAGGTGAACCTAACTGGATATAAAACAAAAGTCCCATGACTGTATTAGTGTCATAGATCATTCTAAACAAATGCAGATAGGTGAGCAGACACGGGGCCCCACGCAGCTGCTCCCATCATCCCACAGAAAAAGCAGTCCTTTGTATACAATTCTCATACTTACATACACTTACATGGGCCAAGCTTCAGCAGAAAGTGCTTGCTTAACAACCACAAGACCCTACGCCATCCCCTATCACAAAAACAAGACATTCCTTTTCCCTGCAAATAAAGGTATGTAGCCTGTTTTACATTTAAAAAATCAAATGAAGGCTGGAGAGATGTTGCAGCAGTGTAAACCACTGGCTGCACTTCCAGAGGACCTGAGCTTGATTTCCAGTACCCATATGGTAGCTCACAAGCATGTGTAACTCCAGTCCCAGGGAATCTGATGCCCTCTTTCTTGCAGCCTCTGAGAGCACGAATGTGACAAACATAATACATGCATGCAAAACACCCGCACAAGAAGAACGAGCTGGAAACATGAGAGGGCTCAGCAATGAAGAGCAGTGTGCTGCTCCTCCAGAGGACCTGAATTTGGTTCCTACCATCTATGTCAGGGAGCTTCAGCTCCAAGGAGACCCAGTGCCTCTGAGGGCACCTGCACCCAAGTGCACATACCCCTACTACATAGGCATACTCACATACATTAAAAAGAGAGAGAGAGAGAGAGAGAGAGAGAGAGAGAGCTGTTTTCTTGCCAGCACGGTGGTGCATGCAGTAAATTAGCACTTGGAAGGCAAAGGCAGGCAGAATAGGATCTCTGAGTGAGGCCAGCCTGTTCTACATTGAAAGTTCTGGGACAGCCAGGTCTACATGGAGAAACCCTATCTCAAAAAATAAAAAATAAAGAAAACAAAAACAATTAAAATACAGCTGATCAGAATTGTTTATGTATTTACTATATACCCACACTTTACTTTGGCTTTGTTTGACATTCTGTGTTTTTTGGGGGGCGGAGGGGAGGGACACCAGACTGGCCTTAAACTCAGGTCATCTTGCCTCCACTTCTTGAGTGCTGTGGTTAAGGGCGAGCACCACCACACGAAGCTCTCAGCACACTTTTATGAAAAGGTTTTGTTTGCTTGAGACAGGATCTCAGTCAGCATCAACTGTGGTGGCTCCTAAGGCTGAACCACAGGCACAAGCCGCAGCTGGCTCTTGTGGAAGTGCTGAGAGTAAGATGTGTCCTCAACTCAGCTTTGTGGCTATGAGCTCACATCTCTTGCCCTGCCTGCCCTACACCTCCCCCACAGGAATAGGCTGATGTGGCCATGGTCTATCTAGAATGGAGGGAGAAGCAGAGCTTGGTAATACATAGATTTCCTCTTCAGGTGAACAAATGTTCCTGCCTCAAGTTTCCCATGGAATAGGAAGGCAAGCAAACAGTCACCCCTAAGCTCACAAAGCAGGACACACCCGCTTCCAGAACCTGTAACACACATGCACAGGTGGACAACCTAGTGTCCATCTGGTCCTGAGGTCAAGTCAGCTGTGTTGTGGTATATCGTCTTCTTCTGGGTGTGGCCCTGACGTCATACTTTCAAACTGGTCAGTGAGGTCACAGGTGAGGCCTCCACAGTGGCGCCCGCCCCAGTTTGCCTGCACCACAACTTAGGAAGGTAAGGAAGGTAGGAAATGCCTTAGGCAGAAGATCACAGCCTTTCTTTTTCAAGACACGGTCTCACTGTGTAGCCCAGGCTAGCCTCAAACTTGCAATTCTCAGCCTCTAGGGGCTGAGATAAGAGGCATGTGAAACCACAACCAGACCCACCCAAAACCTATTCACTTGCCAACCCCAATGATAGGCATACTTGAGGAGGGATGACCACATTAGCCTCCACAGTGACAACCAAGTTCCAGGCTGACTTCAGCTGGACACGGCAGTCTCACACACTGATGGATGGATGCCAGCAACACTGCGGCTCTCTCCACTACAGTGGGGGCCTGGGACAGTTCAGGCAACGGACCTTGCTGGGCCTCTCCCAGCACAGCAGCTCTGCCTTCTCAGGGGCAGCACAGAGCAGGAGGAAAAGGGTCAAGGCCTGTGAAATCCAAATGAGGTTAGAGCAACGCTGCAAAGGGTCAGCAGAGAATTCTGACAGGAAGGGGCCAACTTGTAACTGCCAAGTGGCCAAGCCACATTGTGCTTATGAAATTTGTAAGTAAAAATTTGAAGAAAATAACAGGTTTCATTACTACATTTTTCATACATGCCATCGTGCTGCTTTCCCATATTTGCCCCTCCAACACCCCTCCTGCTGGACCCCTTTGTCCTCATAGAATAAAGCTGAGTCAGATACAGACCTTTAAACTCATGGAGAGGGTTAGACAGACAGTAGAATGTTAAAGTCAGGTGCCAAATACATATGGACTGGACATTGGGAATGTATGCTAAGCCATATAACTCTCATAATTGTGGCCTATTTATTTCTGTTGTTTTGTATTGTATTTATAGTTATAAGAAAAAGAACCATTTTTTGGACTGAAAGGGAGAGCTGTTGGGGGGGAAAAAGAAATACCTTAAACTAAAAAAAAAAAAAAAGAAGGGAAGAGGATGGGGGGGTTGAGGGGGAGGAGGGTGGAAGGGTGGGACTGGAGGGGGGAGTAGGGAGGGAGGGGATTGTGATTGAGATGTAACTTGAAGAAATAAAAAATAAATTATTAAAAAAATAAATAAATAAATCCCCTTCAGCTTCTGGCATATACACATGTAGGTAATGTAAACCTGCAGAGGAAAATGTAACATTGTCTTTCTCCCCAGTCCACACCCCCATTGCTACCCCTTGCTGGGCATTTTACATACAAGTTTTAATCCTGAGACCCAAGTACAACCTGTTTTAGTCAGGATGGGTGAGGATATAGTGCAGCAACAAACACCCCTCAGATGGCAGTGTCTTGCAGAACCACAAGGTTGTGGTAAGTTTCATGTTATTGAAGTCACTTTGAGTCACTCCCAGAGACCCAAAGAGAATTGTCATCAAGCCACTGTCACTGTATGGGGGGGGGGGGGGGGACCCATGGCAGTGGTGATTAAAGCCTGGCCTGGAAGGACAAATCATTTTGTTCCCATCTTGGTGGCCAAAACCAGTCACACAACTTCACTGGCCCGGAGAAAGCCAGAAGGTGTAATCCTGTCATATGCCCCACTATTCCTGTAACTCTGCTGAGAAACAGCAGCTCACACATAACTGTTAGTGGAGAGCCTTGCCTGTTAACTCATCTAACCCCAGCCCTCAGCCTCAAGTGCAATCGTATCTGCACAGGTTGGGAAACCAGGCAGACATGTTAGGAAATTTACCCAAAGGTCCACAGGGACTGGGACAGAGCCAGGTCCTGCCTTGGATCCCTACCACCTCACTATGTGAGCCCAACACAAGGCTGGGGAAGATGTACCATTAGACCCTAGGTTTGACTGACTTCCCTCTGACCACGGGGCTGAAGAAGAAGGCCTGAGCCTGGCACATCCCCAGGTTCTGGTATCAAGACTGTTCTCTATCCACAAAGCAATGCTTCCCATCCAGGCTTTATCTAGTCAGGACAATTAACACTGAAGAAATTGTCCCCTGTGTCCCAAGACACCCATAGCAGTAATGAACTCACCTCTGTCCTGAGCTCAGAGCCAAGTAGGGAGCTGCCTCAGGTTGCTGCTTTCTGTGTCCAAAAATGCTGCTTTAGGGACAAAATGGGGCAGTTACCCAGAGATGTTCACCAACCCAAGAGGATATGTGGAATTCACACACACACACACACACACACACACACACACACACACACACACAC
>CAJQZJ010009840.1:5486709-5499541 GCA_907164525.1 Lophiomys imhausi
CACACACACACACACACACACACACACACACACACACACACACACACACACACACAAGCTTCTCACCAATGTGCCTTGAATAAAAGCTGTTGGACACACATGTCCACCCACGTGCTAATTCAAGGTGCTTGGTGTCCACCTCTGCCTGGTGTCCTGCCTACACTAACACGCCCCCTCAGGAGCTCTACCATAAAGGACAAAGTAACAGTAATGAATAAGATTGAAGGCAACAATCTCTAGAACAATATCCCTGAACCCAGGCATGTCCATGTAGGTGAGTGGAGAGGGAGGTAGCAAGTAGAGTATATTAGGGGCAAAAAAAAATCCATTCTTGGGACACACACAAAATTCCCTTTTTTTTCTACATATAAACCAAATATCAGGGGTTAGAGAGATGGCTCAGTGGTTAAGAGCATAGGCTGCTGCCAGGCGGTGGTGGCGCACGCCTTTAATCCCAGCACTTGGGAGGCAGAGGCAGGCGGATCACTGTGAGTTCGAGGCCAGCCTGGTCTACAAAGTGAGTCCAGGACAGCCAAGGATACACAGAGAGACCCTGTCTTGAAAAACCAAAAAAAAAAAAAAAAGCATAGGCTGCTTTTCCAAAGGACTGGGGTTCAAATCCAAGCACCCACATAGCAGTTCAAAACTGTCTGTACTGGCTGGGCATCATGGTGTATTCCTTTGATCTCAGTACTTGGGAGGCAGAGGCAGGCAGGCAGATCTCTGAGTTCAAGGCCAACCTGGTCTACAGAGTGAGTTCCAGGAGCCAGGGACACACAGAGAAACCCTGTGTCAAAAAACAAAAATCAATGAATCAATGGCATTAAAATGGAGGTGGGGGGGGCATGGCTGGCTGCTTTTCCAGAGAACCTGGGTTTCAGTTCAGTATTAACTTGGCAGCTCAGAACCATCTGCAACTACAGTTCCAGGGGATCCAATGCCTTCTTTTGGCCTCCTCAGGCACCAGGCATGCAAATTGTGCAGAGGTATACTATACATACAGACCACCCAAACACATAAATTTTCAAAATGTAATAAAGAAGCTGTGGATATACAGCTCAGTTTGCAGATGACATGGACACACAAGGACCTGGGTTAATCTCAGCACTTCATAAACTGACATGTGATAGCACACCTATATTCTCAGCAGAGAATATAGAGGTAGCAGGATCAGAAGTTCAAGGTCACCTTTGGCTACATTTTGAATTTTAGGCCAGCCTTAAGCCCCCCACCCCCATATAAAAACTTGGGCCAGCCGGGCATGGTGGCGCACACCTTTAACCCCAGCACTTGGGAGGCAGAGGCAGGTGGATCTCTGAGTTTTGAGGCCAGTATGGTCTACAAAGTGAACCCAGGACAGCCAAAGCTATTACACAGAGAAATCTTGACTTGAACCTCCCCCCAAAAAAAAACTTAGGTCAGCAAGATGGCCCAGTGGGTAAAGATGTTTGCTGCCAAGCTAGATGTCCTAAGTTCAATCCCCCGAACCCACATGGTGGAAGAAGAGAACCAAGTCTTGTTTGTAGCTTTCAGACATCCACATGCATCTGCACGCAGGAGTGCATGTATGCACGTGTACACACACACACACACACACACACACACACACACACACACACATAATGTTAAAACCTAAACTTAAATGGCATAGGCAAATTCTGGAGGAGAGTTGTAAAGGGGTTTAGAGAGCAACAAGAAAAACATTTCTAAATGGTTCCAGTAGGGCTGGGCCCAGGGCAAGGTTAAATCCCTAGCCCCATGTAAGCACTGAAACTCAAGTCACTGTAGTTACTAATGCTCTTTTCTATCGTTTTTACGTCCACTTCACACGAGACACCTTCCTATTCTGTCCTCATAGTGTTTGAAGGGTTTGTATTTGAAGCTTTACCCCAAACCCAAATAGCGCTGCTTTGGCTGAATTACTGCTTTCTGTTTGCCAGGCAGCCACTGAAGCCATGCTTCTGCTGTCCCTACATCAGAGACATCGTCCAGCACAAGAGCTAACACCGACCAAAGTCCATCAGGGCCGGCAGCAGGTGCCACTCAGTTTCCACATGCCCACCACCTGCTCCCTTCCACTGTCTCGGCCCAGATCTCCATGCTCAGCTGCAGCTCCAGATGGGAGGAAGGCCAGTGGAAATCTCACCATTACTCCAGCCATGGAGGAAAGCAACCTGAGCACTCAGGTTCTTGAATCTGACAAAATTACTTCCTCTCACATAGCCTGAGTGAGCCAGAGAGAGGACAGTGCAGCCCCTAAACAGCACATCAGGCACCCTGGAGGACTGTAGGGTTCAAAGGTATGTGGATACTCATTAAGAAGCAGCCTCTCCTGCAATCTGGCCCCACAGAAAGAGCCATTACAAATACACTGGCCTAGAATTCAAATTCTATGAGCATCCCGAAGCAAGAAACGAATACACAGGAGAGCAGAAAAAAAAAATGAGATTAAAAGTACCAGCCATTTCTCAGGAGGAGACTGCCTTCTCTCCCCAGAAGCTCTGCTGCCCCATAATCCCTGCCTTCCATGAAGATCATGTTGCCAATCCCAAAGACCATACACTCTCCAAGGCCCAGCTTGCTCTTGCTCTTGTTCACTTGCCTTTGTAATTAAAATTAAAATTAAATTTATTTATTTATTTATTTGGGTTGGGAGCACGGGCACCACGGTTTGAACATGGTAACCAGAGATCAACATGCGGGCACTGGACTCTCTCCTTACACCACAGGGTCCCAGTGATTGTACTGTGGTCTCCAGGACGGATGGCAGGCACTGTTATCCACTGAGCTGACTCTCGCTCGCTGGCCCCCAGCTCTTCAAGAGCAGCTTGAGGCAGAAGGTGGCCAGCACCACCTCTTGCGAGAACACTCAGGCAACATCTTTCAAAGATAAATGTAGTTGCCGTTTGCCCCAGCATTTCCACTCACGGTAATATTCCTTCAGTTAACCTGGACAGGGGCATCCATGAGGTCCTGGCTCCAAAGGGCCAGGAGAGCCTCAAAGCTCATGAATGAGCGTCTGATAGCTACCTTGGGCTTGCTCTCTGCTGTAGAGCAGTGCTACACAACTTCTCACACACACACCAGATCACATACAGTTGTTTTCCACAAGTCAATTTGAAACTTCGTCCAGAACACTGGCTGAATTCTACCTGCTACTGTAGCCTTCAACCTGCTAAGATATGTGGCTCTGATTACAGGACATGAAGAAAAGCCAGTCTCACCCAGATACAGCCTTTTCAAATAACCACGGCCACTCTCCCATGACCCGTGGCGGTTTCTTTATGGGTCACTGAAGTGTGGAATCTGAACTGTATCAATGAACGTTTGTACTCTGCCACATTCCCAACCTGCACCTTGAATGGATCCTTCACCCAGCAGGGTTTTGTAACCTGCTGCATGGGTCACATGGAAAATCCCGGCTCCCTGTGTCTGCACTCAGGAGGAAGTGAACAAGGTGGATGATGTCCCAGCATCACTGGGAAAACTGTTCTGATCTGGGGACCCTCGAAGGAGCTTCACTTTGTCAGTGCTTTGAAAACTCCTCCACATTAACCACGCTTTCTGGAACTACAGAAAGTCCATGAAGGAAGTGTAGGGAAGACGACTGACATGCGCACACTCAAGATTTGGCTGGAGCCAGTACTCAAGATCAGATGACCTGCGACCTCTCAATCCCAAGCACCGTGACAGTGAGGCTTGTGCCCCACACTCATTCTTTCTCCCCACTGCCCAGCTCACAGCACCCTGCAGTCACTGGGCAGAAGGAGTCTGCTCAGGTGCCCTCCAACCCCCGCAGGCCAATTGCTCCTGTCACTGTCAGAAGTGTCTCCCACCACACCATGGCCTCCCTCTCCTCCCAAATGACAGGCCTCCTCAGCCGAGCTTGAGCATCGCAGCTGATATTTCCTGTCTCTTCAAATTACATATGTGTGCATATTTATAGCAAATACATGGGTGCCCATAAATAGCCACTCACTCAGGGATGCTCTTCCATGTTCAACCTGTCCTGCTCAAAGGCCTTCAGTGAACTTGGATGTTCAAGCCTTGTTCAACCTCTTCCCTCCTCTCCAGATCTACAGCCGACCCCAGCTTCTTCCCCTCCCACCCTTCCACCTCTAGTTCCCCCCACAATCCCGTTGCCCCCTAACCCCAGCTTCTTAGTTGTTCAGCACACCTTATACACAGTAGATGCTCAGAAATCAACTCAGATAGCTTTCCTGGACTCTGCATTGCCCCCATAGCAAGAGGGGCATCCGTGCACTCTGTCTTACAGGAACACACCCTTTGTTTCACTGGAGCACGGTGCCTTTCTCACAGCCACCATCTTCCACTGCAGACCACTGACTACTGACTACTGTGCTTATCTCTGTCTGCAGCTCCAAGGGCAGAATTCTGTGTCTCCTGTGCGTGTGCTCGATGCTCAGTAAGGTCCATGTCATGGAATCTGGACTGAAGTGCTAACCACTGGAGTAAGAATGGAGACAGACATCCAGAGGCCTCTTATAAACCCGCACAACAGGCTCCCACTTGAGGTATAACCGGTGTATGATCCCTGCTTAAACTTTCCTAAAGACTTTGCTTTTATGTGTATGGGAGCTTTCCTGAATGTGTCTATGCACCACCTGCTTGCCTGGTGCCTTGGAGGGCAGACATGGGCATCAGATTCCCTGGACCTGAGGTTACAGACGGTTGGTTATAAGCAGCCATGTGAGGGCTGGGAATTGAATCCAGGTCATCTGCAGGAACAACAACTGCTCTCAACTGCTGAGCCATCTCTCTGGCCCCATGTTTAGTCATTTAAACCAGGTAGCTCACACATACAACCCCAACACTTGAGAGGCAGAGAATCAATCACTTGGAGTTCCAGGCTAGCCTGGACTATATAGTAAGACTGAGGACAGCCTGGGCTAACAGAGTGAGTCCCCGTCTATAAACAAAGTCATTTTCAGTTCTAACTAGGGGAGAACCACCTCCGGGGGTGGGGGGGGGGCTCTGAATGGTCATTCATAAGTCACACAAGTCGGGATTCAGGTGCCAACCTCGAGCAGCCTGACAGGTGCTGGGTGAAGTGTCCCTAGCTCCAAATCTCAGGCTGCCCGAGATGCCTGGTTTTCTCATCTGGAAACCAATAGTGAAATAAATGTCCCATCTCTGAGGTACTGTCCTGCAGTTAAACAGGAGCACATGAACTGGTCTAGATGATGAGAGCTGCCATCACTGACACCATCCTACTCAACTCACCAGCAGCACTAGCTCTGGCAGACAGAATTCCAAAACAGAGCCCCTATCCCCACCAGCGGTCTTCTTCCTGTGAGGTTACCTTACATGGCAAGGGGTTACAGGTGCTGATTGCCCTGGGCTGAGGAGATGACTCAACCAGGAAAAGGCTCAATGCAAGCACGAGGACCTGAGCTGCATCCCATCACCCACATTAAAAAGCCAGGTGTGGGAGGACAGACACCCTAGCACTAGTGAGACAGAGACAGGTAATCCTTGGGGCTCAATGGCCGCTCAGCCCAGCCTACTTGGTAATCCTCAGGCCATTGTGAGACCTTACTTCAAAAAAAAAAAAAAATCAAAGTAGATATTGCCAGTGGTAACATTCAAGGTGGATGTCTCACCCTTTTTTTTTTTTTTTTGTTTTTCGAGACAGGATTTCTCTAACAGCCCTGGCTGTCCTGGACCCTCTTTGTAGACCAGGCTAGCCTCGAACTCACAGAGATCCGCCTGCCTCTGCCTCCCGAGTGCTGGGATCTAAAGGCGTGTGACACCACCACCCAGCCAGTCCCAGAATCTTATAAATTAGGCATGGTACTAGTTTAGAATTAGTGGTTCATTCTTATAATCCTAAATCCCAGGAGGCTGGGGCAGGAAGATTGCTCATCTAAAGCCAGCCTTGGGCCACCACACCCAGTAGTAATACTTGTCAATTACTTATTTTTGGAATTTTTCATTTAGTACTTTCAAGCCAGTTGACCAAGGACAGCTGATGCTACAGAAAGTGAGGCTGAAGACAAGAGATTGCCCTGTGAGCCCCACTAGGCCTCCAGACAGAACACATGTCTATTAAAAGTACATCAGGTATTTACCCAAAGGTCAAGGGACAACGGGGTGGGGGGGCTCCAACAGTGCTTATTCATCTCTATCCCCGCACTTAGCATAGAGTAGGTAGGATCAAGTGGGGTCTCGGATATTTCAATAAAGCTCCAACTTTCAATACAGCCCTAGGCCCCTCCCCAGCAGCATGACCAGCCAATTGGGTTCAAGTGTAATTTATCTAGGGAAACTCAGCATAAGGCTTCTTTCATACTTCAAAGAAAACTGCCAGCCTAGGGTACAGCTCAGTTGGTAGTGTTTGTCTAACATGCACAAAACTCAGGGTCTGATTCCCAGCACTGTATAAAGGGGAAATGGGGTCACACACCTGTAACCCCATCATTTAGAGGGTGAAGGTAGGAGGTCATCCTTGACTGCAAAGCGTGTTAGTGTGAGACCAGCCTGGGTTGCATTAGACCCAGTCTAAAAAAGAAAAGAAACTGTAGACAAGAAGCAGTTGAGCAAGTCCCCTGTAACCAGGGTGTACCCATGTACAAGTGTGCCTTGCTTATAACACATCAAGTGAACAGTGTTCAATGTCCCCTGCCTCAGCCTCACCACACTGACATTTTGCTCATTATTCTATCTTTCAATACAGAGTCCTGGTTGGGCTGACAAAAATAGCAACTACAACTTCCTGCAACACAGATACCCAGTGGGTGCTTGTGCCTCAGAGGAAGCCTGGCGACCCAGCCTACCACTTGGTGCCAAACCTGCCCGCAAAGCTTGGATGACAGCAGGCTGGGGCCCACTCAAAAGCTGCTCTGTTGCCATGTTCCCTCTCCCCTCTCCCAACTACCCAGCACTCCAACTGGAGAAGAGTCCATTCAGGCCCCTCCCCTCATGAGCTATAAGGACACTTCAGGAGGTCTCCCACAGGGAAGCTCTGCAACCCCCCCACCCCCCACTCCTGGCTGTCCCTCTGTTGCCTGCCTGACCGTATAGCTCACTCTCTCTATCTAATGTCTGTTCCTGTCCCTGTGAGGTCAGGTTGATTGTCCCAACAGACGTCCACTCTGGGACAAAGTTCTAAGGTTGTAGGGCAGCAATCCCAGTGGGTCGGGTGCTGCTTCTGAAGGGAGGGACAAGGACTCCAGGCAAGGACAGGAGAGCCTGGCCAAACGTCCCAGCACTGACGGAGTTCCAGGACTGGAACTCCAGCAAGGAAGAACTCCTCCAGGACCCAGGCTACACAGCTTGGCCATGCTGTCTCTTCAGTCACAAGGTCTGTGAGGAGACCATGTGCAGAGCCTGTCCAAATCCACAGTCCAAATCCACCTCTCCTGCTCACGTCTCCATTCTCCACTTTCTGTCCCCTGGTCAAGTGCCCATTCAGTACATCTTTGGTGCCTTTTAAAGCTCTGTGCCACAGGAAAAACAGACAAGGACCCTCATAGTGACATAAAACACACAACTCACTAATTATAGAGCTGCAGCCTGGAGCCTCAGCCCACAGATGCCCCTTCCAGACCCTTCCAGGGGCCAGAAGAACTGGCTCTGCCCTGCTAACTCAGTGCTCTAGCCAAGCAGGTAGCCCTGCCCCCTATGAAGTACCCTCAAAGCCAGCCAACCTTCTCTTCACTCAGGCCATGTAATGCTGGACACATCACACCTAAAGCCACCTACACTTCACCTAGGCAGCACCATCTGACTATCACCAAGATACTGTTTAGACATGCTCTCACTCGTGCAAATGGCCAGCCTTCAGACACTAGGCTTCCATTAAAAGAAACCATACCTTCCAATGTTCAAGAGCTTCTGAGCTGAAAAGGATCTTTCAGGACCACTTTCCCAGACAGAGCTCACAGCAGCAAGCAGGGGGCAGGGCTGGGTAGGGATTAAAGGGCCTCATTTCACAGATGAGCACACACAGCCAAAAGCTTCACTCAATCCCCAGCTGAGGCCAGGAGACCAATAGGAGGCAGAACCTTGAGCTTCTGGAAAAGCCGAGTCAAAAGAAAAAAAAAAGCCTGAATAAGCTGGATAGCTGACTGTATTTTTATTTTTTATTTTTTTAAGGAACTAGATTGGCTCCACCTTATCAGCTAAGCTTTAAAATGTGCATAATATCAAGCATGGAAGAAAAACGTGGAGAAATTGAGCACTTGGGAAAATAAGTAGCTGTGAAAGGCACAATGCTTTAATAAAATTTAAAACTGTCATACCTGCTTCTAAATAAAGATGCATGAGCACAGGCTCCCACAGCCTCACTGGATGTATGGGGAAATGAGCATCCCATAGTTTCTCACTAAAAGACACCATGAGATCCAGTGGTCTGGCCAGAATACGGCTGGACTGGTATGTGGCCACAAAAAGGGAAAAGAAAAAGAGCTCACCTCTCTATACAGGGATAGAGGCTGAAGAGTTCAGAAGAGGGGCAAAGAATAGAAAGTCAGACTCCATACACAACCTGTACCTGTGGGACACACCAAGAAGGAGGCAGACTTTTATACCATTGTTTTTCTATATTGTTCATGAATAAAGAAAATCTTATCAACATATTTATTTTATTTATTTATTTATTTATTTTTGGTTTTTTGAGACAGGGTTTCTCTGTCCTGGACTCACTTTGTAGAGCAGGCTAGCCTCGAACTCACAGAGATCCCGCCTGCCTCTGCCTCCTGGGCGCTGGGATTAAAGGCCACGTCCGAGCCGGGCGGTGGTGGCGCACACCTTTAATCCCAGCACTTGGGAGGCAGAGGCAGGCGGATCTTTGTGAGTTCGAGGCCAGCCTGGTCTACAAAGTGAGTCCAGGACAGCCAAGGATACACAGAGAAACCCTGTCTCGAAAAAACCAAAAAAATAAAAAAATAAAAAATAAAAAATAAAAACACAATTTAAACCGGGAGTGGTGGCACATGCCTTTAATCCCAACACTTGAGAGGCAGAGGCAGGTGAATCCCTGTTGAGTTCAAGGGTAACCTGGTCTACAAAATGACTATAGAACAAGCAGGGATATAAAGACAAACCCTGATTCAAAAAATAATAATAATAAAGTTAAAAGCACAATGTTTTCCTTGGTCTCAGAATAGACTTTCTGTGGAAGGCTGGCCCTATGCTGGGTACCCATACCATCCCAGCCTTTGAACTCTGCACTACCTACCAAGCACAGCTCTCTGGCTCAAAAGTCACCACCCAGAGAGGCCTTCCCCAACCCCTTTGTCTACATAGACTCTCCTTGTCCTGTTCCCCTCCTCAAGCCTCCCAGCCTACTTTCCCTGCAGCCCTTTTTGAGGTAAGCTACACTTACTGGCTCTGCCTGTTGCCAGCCTCCTCCAAATGCATGGGAGATTCAGGAGAATGGGAATCACCCTGTTCTCTGCTGAATTCCAGAACTTGGCAGAGAACAGATGACAAAGCATGCCCACTGGACACATCTGGAAAATGAAGCTAACAACGTCCACTCTTTCACCTCTCCTGTATGGAAATGGCACTCTTTCAACACCACAACTTGTACCCTAGCCGAGCTATGTGACCACTGACACCAACCCTGTACACCAGAAGCTGAGGTCCGATGTAACTCTTTGAGCCCAACCTTCCTCCTCAATGTCACCTACAGGGTAAGCCATTCAGAACAGAACACCATACCTTTCTCCTCCAGATTTCCAACATGCAAATTCCCACAGAAGCATGCGTAGATAAAGGGACTTACTGCCCTTCCCTCAGCCCCAGAGGACTCTGGGTGTTACTACCTTGGCTATCTAGAAAAGAGCTGCTTGTCTCCTGACCTTCACCTCTGCCCAAACAAACTGCCCTGGCTATGCAAATCCTGCAAGCAGTTCATCTTGGGGTTTGAACAAGGAAAGAATCTCTTTATCTTAATTAGGAAATTAATTCCACTTGGCCTAGATTGATCTTTGTTAAGACCCTTCTGGGGAACCCAACAAGAACGGGTAGAAAGAGCTAGACTTCTTTTCCCTCCTGTCCCTACAGTCTACTCCTGCCCACATGGCTGACATGGAAAGCAACCACCTGGCAGAGGTGTCTGGAGTGACAGCAAAGGCAGATGTGGTCCTCGGGCAGGCTGCAGCAGTCACAGCTCTCCCACGGCCCTGCTCTGCGGGAGGAGCCATCCAACTGGTCTTACAGGCACATCCTTGCCAAAGCCTGGCACTCAGCCTCCTCCTCCTGCCCCCCCTTGGGCTCCCTATAATCCCTTCTGCTTCTCTGGGCTCTTTGTCCATCTCTCCCCCTAGGCTCTGTGCCCAGGAGACACCCCTTAAGCTAGAGGGAGGGGGTCACCCAGATCCTCCCACACATGATGTCCAGTGTTCTGCCCAGGACAAACCAAGGGAAGCCTTAGAAATGAGTCATCTAGGGACCACGTTCCTTTTGAGCCCATGCCTGCTGCCCTGGGCCCAGACTGGTGCTCCCCTGACCCAGTTTCATAGGCATTGTGCAGCTCCAACTGAGGAGCAATCAGGAAACTTAGAGAAGAGGCTGAAGAGAAGACACCTGCTCCTTTGGACACACTAGCGGGACCTGACTCAGTCTCCACTCATGGTGAGAAGGAAGCTGGGAGCTTGTGGTTGCAGAAAAAGGAGGGTCCAGGCAGGAGAATGACTCATCTGATGCCCACAGGTCTCAGAAGTAAAGCTGGAGGTAGAACCCACCCAGCTCCCGACTTCTAACTTGTCTCAGACACTGCTCATCACAGGCTAACAAGACCCTAGGATGACAGTGAGACAGTTAAACAGGAACACTCTGGAAGTCATCTACACATTTTCTAGAAGAGCCACCTGAACCCACAGTGGCAAGGGGACCTGAACACAGTCACATGGGCAGAATGTGTCCTTCCTACAACAGCTTCCAGGTGGGAGGATCCTACCATGGTGGGCTGAAGAGGTGGAGGTGGCCTGAGGCCATGGCTGAGCTAAAACAGAGTAACCTATGGAGTCTGCAACATGGAGACAGGGGCAGTGTGAAAATGACTAGGGCATATTTATGAATTCATGGGAAGTACAGTGCAACTTTTAAGTTAACGTATTTGACACAGGGTCTAACTATGTAGCCCTAGCTGACCTTAGCCTGGGATCTAAAGTGCTGGGACTATGTGTGCACCACACCTGGCTCTCTAACTTGGATTTCTAAGACCATAAAGATGACAGTTTTGTTTGTTGTTTGTTTTGTTTTTGTTTGTTGCTGTTGTTTTAAGCTTTGTTTCTTTTGTGTTTGTTTTTGTTTTTCGAGACACAGTTCCTCTGTGTAGCCCTGGCTGACCTGGAAAACACTCTGTAGACCAGGCTGCCCTCAAACTCAGAGATCCACCTGCATCAGCCTCCCTCCAGAATTCTGGGATTAAAGGCATGCGCCACCACCACCCAGTCTGCCACTTTAAAGACAGGATCTCACTGTATCCTATATTGTTCTGTAACTTGCTATGTTATAGAACAGACCAGGCTGTCCTGGAACTCAGAAATCACCCCACCCTGGCAACATTCTGAGTTCTGGAAGTAAAGGTATATATACCCTACCACCACAAGGCTTCATGTAACTCAAGCTTGCCCTGAACTCCTGACCCTCCTGCCTCTACTTCCCAAGCGCAGGTGTGTGCCACTATGCCTGCTTTGATCCAGGGCTTTACGCATTTGAGGCAAACACTCTTATCGATGAGCATATCTCTGCCCAAAGAATTGTCACAAATTAAAGGCCACAAGTTGCACCAAGATGGGACTGCGGGAAAGGGTTTAAGAGCTAGAAAGAGGTAAGGGAGAGGCAGCTTCCCACCTCCACTCTCTGTCATCTGAGGATGGAGCAAGGGGAAAGGGCGCTGGGCATGAGATGCCACACGCCATCCCAGGCTGGGCTGTACAGTGCGGGGTCTCCTCTCACACCATCAAGACAGCCTTACAGTGACACATGCGCATTTGAACACCAGTCCAACCAGAGCCTGAGCTCCTTCCACTGACCCTGTGCTCAAGGGACTTAAAGTGGAGCCCTTCTGACCTCCAGGTCCCTTTCTGTCCCTCTGCTTCCATGTCACACAGCCCCAGAGACAGCTGGCAAGGTGGGCAGGTGTCAGCTTCAGATGCCTTTAGAACTAACTGGTGCCCACAGAGGGTTGCTCAGGCCACCGTTACTGGTGAGGGGATAAAGCCTGCAGCAGTAGACAGACGGAAGCAGACTCATCATAAGTCCTGCTGGGATTTGTTTCTGTACGCTGTGGATGATTAACTTCGGCCTCTTCCCGACCATCCTCACACGGCTCCCAAGTGTTTCCTGGTCTCAAAAACAATTTGCTGGCACGGATCAGCAGAGGCAATTCAATTATGAAATTTACTACATTAGATGAAAAGCAGCATCTCAATTGGCCAATTCATTTGTGGCCACCACTGTTTGCTGGTGCCAACTCTGCAGGGGTGTGTGCGAGTGCGTGTGGGCACGAGTGTGTGTGTACATGAAGACCCTGCCCAGGGCACACTGACACTGCCAGCTAGTGAGGGACTCGGGGCTCAGGCAGTGAGTTGGTCAGCACGGAGAGTCCTCCCAGGGGCCCCTCAAAAGCAAAATGGGAAGTCGGGTCCTCAAATGAACCTGGACGGCTATCCATACTGTCAAGCTAGGACAGCCAAGGGTGAAACCTTTAGTCACCTCCCATCTGCCTTTTCCCTGATGTCACCTGTGCCTAGAGTTGGCACCCTATAGCTGGCTCTGGAAGAGTGTGAATGGATGGCAAGGAAAATGCCTGCAGCCCAGGGTATGGAATCCAGGTTGTGGGAGACCTTTGCTATTC
>CAJQZJ010009840.1:5499941-5511361 GCA_907164525.1 Lophiomys imhausi
TGCAGCCCAGGGTATGGAATCCAGGTTGTGGGAGACCTTTGCTATTCTTTCCTCTCTCCAGGGAGCCCCCAGCCTTCGATCATGTCACCCTGTCTGCTGGGCTCTCTGCACCTGATGTGTCAGGGACCCAAATCCATGTGCCAGCACCCCTTCTCTCCACAGGCAGGGTCAAGTCTGCTCAAATGACAATCAAATAAATGAACACTCAAACCTCCTCTACAGAACAGCTCACTGCTCCAGGCCATCCTCCTCCCTCTAAGGGACAGTGACATTGCACACCATATGCGGGGCCATTTCTCCTCTTTCCTCCTACTCCTCTCCCCACACTGGTGCCACAGGCGTAAGATGCTGTCAGCAGGGATGGAGCCACTGTGGACCATGCAACTTGTCCACAGCTTTCACTGCTTGGCACAGGGAACCCAGCTGCAGCTTCAGGCCAGGACAAAGGTTTCTCCCATCCTCCCTACTTCCTTTAAACAATCTCTCTGGACTCACTTGCTGATAAATGACTCCAAATTGAAGTATCAGTAATTACAGGGCCTGGGACAAAACTGACTTTGCCAGTCTCCATAGACAGCCTGTGAACTCAAGAACCCAGTCTTAGAGGGACCAATCTACTGTGGGATAAGAGCACCCTGGGTCCTTCCCACTCTGTCCCCAGACACAAGCCTTCAGCAACACCCATTAAAACGTCCTCACTGGGTAACTGTGTCACTTATGAAAGAAGAGGCCCAGCATACTAGAGTGTGCAGTCCCAAGTCCCTCTCCCTCCCTGTCCTACTCCAGGCTAGGGTGAAACCAAATGGCTCAGGCAACTGGCATACCTTGTCCTGCCTAATCAGGGAAGGAGGACTAATGCCCAGTGAGCCTTGGCCAAAGCAACTAGACCTTAGACTCCTCAAAGTACAGATGAACTAGAAAGGCCTGGGTAGTCTGCCCCTCCCCCCAACTTCCTGTGCCCAAGTCTCTAGAAATTCTTGGGATTGGCATGGTGGCATTTGCTTATAAGACCTACCAGAGGATTTCAAGTTCAAGGCTGGCCTGACTACATAACAAGACTAAAAATGGAAAAAAAATTAGTTTTACGCTGTGTGAATGCACTTTGGTGTCCTTGAAGCGGTGGCACCCCAAAAGTGTCTGGTGCCCCAGGAGGCATAATTCCCCGTAGGACAAAGAAGCTTTCTAATACGGCCATAAAGATGAGCCAAGTGGGATACTGCTGACCACAGCAGAGCTCTCAGGCCAGGGCAATGCATGGCAGGAGGGTTGAGCGATGGGGATGACGGGAGTGGTGGGTGAGGAGGATTTGCCACAGCCCTGCCAGGTTGGCTACCACCTGGGTGGGTGGGTGTGACTCTGGGGGTGTCACTCCTACTCCCTTGTCAGACAACTTCCCAGACAGGAAGGACCCTATAGGGCAGGCCACATGGCCAGGCCCTGCTGTCTACTCTTCCCTTGTTTAACCCCTTGGCCCTCGCTAGGCTCAAGAAGGGCGCTCGGACCTTTGCTAGGTGCCTGCGCATAGCTGCACGGTTCGCATCCTCGAAGACAAGCAGCTTCGTCTTTCTAGGATCAATAGCAATTTTTTAAAAAGAGAATCAACCGACTCAATGAATCAAACACTCCCAGGGGAGGGTAGCAGCTCCCGCGCGTAACATCCGTTTGCAAAACAATTCATTCCCTTGGCCGGAGCTCTGAGCAAAACAATACAGGGTCCCCATGCTCGATCGAGAGGAGCCCCCGGGTCAGCACGCACTTCCCCGACCCAGTGAACCGGGCCCCGCGGTTCTACGCCCGGTCGGGCGCTCCTCCAGCAGGGTCGCTGTCCCAGTGACAAATCCCCACGACGGCACCCCCTGTCCGCACGGTGTCGCCCTGGTACTCACCGTGCGGCCCAAAGCGCCCGCCTCGCAGTCCCCGCCGCTGCCGCCGTCCCCGGTAGGCTCACTAGTCACGGCCGCGATCCCCTAGCCGAACCGCACCGGCGCCGCCAACAAACTAGTTTCTCCGGCCTTCCCGCCCCGCCTCGCGGCCCGAAACGCAGCAACCAATCATAGGCCGCGTCTCTGTGACGGACGGACCGACTAGCCCGTAGTACAGCCGCGTGAGGAGAAAGAGGCGGTCGTCCGAGCCACCGGTACCGCGGGAGGCGGGGCGGAGAGAGGAAAGCGACTGCCACCAGATTCTTAAAGGGACACGCCATTGCCTGCCGCCCTGGTGGCCAGAGTTGGAGAAAGAAAAGCGACCTGTTCTAGAACTTTCTTAAGGAAGAAGCTTTGTAAAATTACACACATACTTCTTTCTGTTACCGAATCATAGCCATCGTTGATCTTTTTACAGAACTGCAATCTAACCGTCCCTATGTTAAGGAAATCCTTTTTTGTTGTTGTTGCTGTCTTTTGTTTTTTGAGACAGGGTTTCTCTGTGTACCCCTGGCTGTCCTGGACTCTCTTTGTAGACCCGGGTAGTCCTGAACTCAGAGATCCACCTGCCTCTACCTCCCGAGTGCTGGGATTAAAGGCCTGCGCCACCATCACCGGTGGGAATCCTTTGTAACCCCAGCTACAATGTTGTGGAATTTCTACAGAAACGAGTACCTGTCTATACTTGGAATCCATATATTTCAGGGGTGAGGACGTACTTCAGCTGTTCTATCAAGCTGCTGGTTATTTCTTACTAAGCTTTTGTGTTTTGGTTTTTTTGTTTGTTTGGTTAGTTGGTTGGCCTTTGTTTGTTGTTGTTGTTGTTTGTTTGTTTTTGTTTTTGTTTTTTGAGACACGGTTTCTCTCTCTGGCTGCCCTGGATGCATTTTGTAGACCAGGCTGGCCTTGAACTCATAGAGATCTGCCTGCCTCTGCCTCCTGAGTGCTGGGATTTAAAGGCGTGGCCACTACACCCAGCCTTTCAGGTCCTTTATGTAGGCTGCTACTAGAAAGTGTAGCCAGGTGAAGACCCATTTAGGGTGGGCCTTCCTACCTCAAATGATACAGCTGGGCATGGTGGCTACGTGCCTTTGGGAGGCAGAGGCAGGCAGATCTCTGTGAGTTCCAAGCCAGCCTGGTCTGCAGAGTAAGTCCAGGACAGCTGTCTCAAAAAAACAAACAAACAAAAAAGAAAAATGCCTCACGGGGTATGTCCAGCTCCTTGGGTTTTAGTTATTTAAGATATAATCAGGGTGACAACCAAGAACAGACATCACCAGCGGGAATCCTTTTTAACCCCAGCTAGTTTCAATGTTGGGGAATTTCTACAGAAATGAATACCTGTCTATACTTGGAATCCATATATTTCAGGGGTAAGGACGTACCATTAGTTCATTTTAAGAAGAATTACTAGGGGCTAGAGAGATGGTTCAGTGGTTAAGAGCACTGACTGTTCTTCCAAGGAACCCAGGTTCAAATCCCAGCACCCACATGGCAGTTTACAGCCCCCTGTAATTGCTGGGCATGGTGGGGCACTCCTTTAATCCAGCACCCGGGAGGCAGAAGCAAGCCAGCCTCTTCAGTTCCAGGCCACCTGGTCTACAGAGTTAGTTCCAGCACAGCCAGGGCTACACGGAGAAAGTCTGTCTCCAAGGGGAAAAGAAAAACAGAGGTGAATGGTATATGATTTATTAGAGTTCTTTACCCTATGACAGAAGGGTGTGTGTGTGTGTGTGTGTGTGTGTGTGTGTGTGTGTGTGTGTTGTGTGTGTGTTAATTCTGAGATCTTGTGATGTGGATCCATCATTTATTCCACCACATTCATCAGTTTGCTGAATGTATGGTCTCTTTGCCTATAAAGTAGCACTGTGAACTCCCACTGGATTATATGCAGAATTAAAAAACCAAATAAACAGCAGGGTATAGTGGTGCACATCTTTAATCCCAGCATTTGGGAGGCAAAGGAAGGTGGATCTCTGTGAGTTCAAGACTAGTCTGGTCTACAAAGTGATTCCAGAACAGCCAGAGATACCCAGAGAAACCTTGAGGGTGAGGGGAGCAGACAAATAAGTAAACATTCAAACATCTCACTTAAGGACACAAGAGCCCAAATTAACAAAGTGATGAACTGGCCAGGTGTAGTGGCGCACGCCTTTAATCCCAGGAGGCAGAGACAGGCAGATCTTTGTGAGTTCAAGGCCAGCCTGATTTACATCATAGTTCAAAGACATCCAGAGTCACATTGTAGGACTCTGTCTTTTTTTTTTTTTAAGATTTATTTATATGAATACAGTGTTCTATCTGCATGTATGCCTGCAGGCCAGAAGAGGGCACCAGATCTCATTGTAGATGGTTACGAGCCACCATGTGGTTGCTGGGAATTGAACTCAGACCTCTGAAAGAGCAGCCGGTACTCATAACCGCTGAGCCATCTCTCCAGCACGTGAGACTCTGTCTTAAAAGCAACAAAAGTAGAGTGAGGCTGCAGTGATCGTCACCACTCTCTGAGCTTTGCCATGCCGCCCAAGGACGACAAGGAAAAGAAAGATGCCGGGAAGTCGGCCAAAAAAGACAAAGACCCAGTAAATATAAATATATCTGGTGGCAAGGCCAAAAAGAAGAAGTGAGTGGTCCAAAGGTAAAGTTCGGGACAAGCTCAAAAATCTAATCCTGTTTGACAAAGCTACATAGGACAAACTGTGTAAGGAAGTTCCCAACTGTAAGCGTATTACTCCGCGTGTGTTCTCTGAGAGACTGAACATTCATGGTTCCTTGGCCAGGACGGCCCTTCAGGAGCTACTTAGTAAAGGACTTATCAAGCTGGTGTCAAAGCACAGAGCACAAGTAATTTACACCGTAAGCACAAGTAATTTACACCGTAAGCACAAAGGGTGGAGATGCCGCAGCTGCTGGTGAGGATGCATGACAAGTTCAAACAGCCGTACATTCGGCAAAATACAGCTTTATTTAAAAAAATAAAAAGGTGCAAAAGATTTGGAAGACAAATTGCATGGGGCCTGGTGGAAAGTGGGAGATAGACTCCTTGTGCAGAAAGCTGCTTAGCCTGGCAGCAAAAGATCTTTGCTACATAAGCAGTGTGAAGCATGCATGAAGAGGGCAGTGGGCCAGGAGGGGCAGCCAGATGTATCTACAAGCAGCCTAAAACCCAGGTTTGAACCTAACTCTGCCCCTCAAGATCTCTCAGCATCTGCAGGCAAGTTGATCTGATTCTGAGTGCCTGATTCTTTCAGGCAGAAGGAATATCCTCAGACATTTCCCACAGGATTATTGTAAAGATTGAGGGCATGGCAGCCAGGAAATGCTCAATAGAGTATCTCCATTTAGTCCAGATCTGGAGACATTTAAAACAGAAGTGAGGGGAGGCTGGAGAAATGGCTCGGCAGTTAAGAGCACTAGCTACTCTTTCAAAGGTCCTGAGTTCAATTCCCAGCAACTACATGGTGGCTCACAACCATCCACAATGTATCCGATGCCCTCTTCTGACTCTAGGTGTGCAATCAGATAGAGCACTCATATATAAAATAGTTAAATAAATCTTTGAAAATTTTAAAACAGAAGGGTTCTAATGTTTAAGAGGAACCTTTGACCAGAGGTAATCAGCTGAACTAATGTGCTGTTAAGGAACTTTCTTTTTTTTTTTCTTTTCTTTTTTTTTTTTTTGGTTTTTTCGAGACAGGGTCTCTCTGTATAACAGCCCTGGCTGTCCTGGACTTGCTTCGTAGACCAGGCTGGCCTCAAACTCACAGAGATCCACCTGCCTCTGCCTCCCAAGTGCTGGGATTAAAGGCGTGAGCCACCACGCCCGGCTAGGAACTTTCTGAAGGGAAGAGAAGACATCAAATAACAGTTTCATTAAATGAATGATAGTCTGCATTTATAGTTTTAGTCCCCTGCCAATATCCGAAACCTATGCATTTATGTAATTGTTGGTTGGATGAAGCTTCCCACAAGAGGTTGATTCTCAGCAAGTTCATAATCAATGCTGACGGTTCCTTAAAGGCTCTCTGTGAACTTATACATGCCAACCATCTGAATTCTGACCCACATTATCACTATTACCCTCTTCAACTCTGAGGCCCAAATTTGGTAGTGGCATACATTAAAATCAAATATAGTCGATGAAAGGAAATCAGAGCAAGAACACATGTTGAGTTATTGAATTTAGATAAGAGCTGAAAGAAAGCACGAGAAGAAATAAGCCTGCTTTGCCATCTGCTCTAGTCCTAACATAGACCCTGTCATGGATCCCGCTGTCAAAGCCCTGCCTGCCAGGCCAGCCCAGCGCGCATGCAGTTCTGGGGTTCAGGGCCCATCACAGTTACCTCAAAAACGTCAGTGTTATACATAGTTGTTGTCTTAGTTAGGTTTTTATTGCTGTGAAGAGACACTATGACTAATTTAATTACATATTTCTACACTATTCCTATTCAAAACACCACAGTTATCTTCAGTTTTGAGGTATTACCAACAAATCTTGTGTCATCCAAAACTTTTTTTTCAAATTGAAAATAGATTCGTCTCGAATACAATACATCACCATCATGCCCAGCTCTCATACACTACATTTCCACTCCTTCCCACCTCTCCTCTCCCCCAGAACCACTCCTGCTCCGTTTCCTCAGAACTCTCTTTTACTGCAATATGACAGGAGTAAAATTAACTATGACAAAGCCGGGCGGTGGTGGCGCACGCCTTTAATCCCAGCACTTGGGAGGCAGAGGCAGGCGGATCTTTGTGAGTTTGAGGCCAGCCTGGTCTACAAAGCGAGTCCAGGACAGCCAAGGAAACACAGAGAAACCCTGTCTCAAAAAAACAAAAAAAAATTAACTATGACATAAATGAAATAGAAATTTGTTTCTGCAAGGGTAGCTAGGAAATACGGGCTTTCACATAAATATTTTCCCTCTTCAAGAAAAGTCAGGACTCTGTTAACATGGAAGAGGAAAGGACAGGTGCTTGATATCAACCAACAGTCCTACCCCTCTCCTGTCCTAAGGAAGATTGCCATGTAACATATTTCAGGAAGCCCATAGTTTAAAGTCTTTTTTTTTCTGGAATTATGTGGAGCAATCTTGCCTCAAATTCACAGAGATCCACCTGCCTCTGCCACCCAAGTACTGGGATTAAAGGTGTGCACCACCACACCCAGCTATGGAATGGGACAGGAGTGATAATTTGTCAGCAAATTGTTTGCCTTGGAAGCATAAGGGGCTGAGTTGATCTCTAATGCCTACCTTTAAAGGCTGAACTTGGTGGAATGGAGCATTTGTTTTTTTTTTTTTTTTTTTTTGTTTTTTTCGAGACAGGGTTTCTCTGAATATCTCTGGCTGTCCTGGACTCGCTTTGTAGACCAGGCTGGCCTCGAACTCACAAAGATCCGCCTGCCTCTACCTCCCAAGTGCTGGGATTAAAGGCGTGCGCCACCACCGCCCGGCGGAATGGAGCATTTGTAATCCCAGGAGGAGACATAAGTATTCCAAAGGATTGCTAGCCAGTCAGATTGGCCAAAATGGTGGGCTCCAGGCTAAGGATAAACCATTACTCAGAGGAGGTGGGTGGAATTCCTGGAGGTGACCCTAATGATCTTCCTGATTATGCCTCCAGAGCGCTGGGATTAAAAGCATACAGCCCCACACCTGGCTTAAGTACTATACTATTTAATTATCATAGATAAAAATAAAATAAATCTTTGCCAGGAATGGTGGCACACAACTTTAATCCCAGCACTCGGGAGGCAGAGGCAGGCAGATCTCTGTGAGTTCAAGGCTAGCCTGGTCTACAAAGAGAGTCTAGGACAGCCAGGCCTGTTACAAAGAGAAACCCTGTCTCTAAAAACAAAAACAAAGAATAAAATAAATCTTAAAAGTAATGATAATACAAACTAGTATCTGCCTGTAATCCCAGCAATCAGGCAGTAGATGCCGGAATATCAGGAGTTCAATTCCAGTGTCCATTACATATCAAGTTTGAGGCCAGCCTGGTCAATATGAGACTTTGTTTCAGAACACACACACACACACACAAACAATCTCAACAAGATATCATTGAAGCCAATATAATAGTAAATGTCACATAATGGGCACATTATATGGGTAACTGCAGTGAGATCAGTTAGGTTGTAGTCACACACATGTATCAAAAATCCCACACTGTAATTTATACATTTATTGTTATATATCAGCTTTATAACTAGTCACAAAAATCAACAGGGATTTTATAACCAATGCCAAGCATGCATCTTCTTCATGAGATAATGTTTGTTTATTCCCAAAAAGACTGATCTGGAGCACTAGCTGGCACACGCTCTGGACTGTCCTCCCTCTGGTGAGAAGACCAGGTTGCTAGGAAGCCTACACAAAGCACAACAGGCATGGTCACCATGCCTCCCTCTTCCATTTATTTATTTTGTTGCTTAGTTTAGTCCAGGGTTAACAGGTTATCTCCGATTTTGTCAAAGTCCAGCTTTGAACACCAGGGTTTGCTGAGACGGGACACAGTTGGTCAAAGGGGGGCAGTCACTGTTGGTGGCTGGGGCCTCACTTGCTCTATACTTTTTTTTTGGCTCGGCCGTGTATTTTAACTCTTAATCTGATAGCTCTGGCTGCCTCCATCTTACTTGGTTTTTTGTTTGTTTGTTTGTTTTGTTTTGTTTTTTTGGTATTTTCGAGACAAGGTTTCTCTGTGTAACAGTACTCACTGGCTTTCCTGGAATTCTCTTTGTAGACCAGGCTGGCCTTGAACTCACAGAGATCTGCCCGCCTCTGCCTCCCGAGCACTCGGATTAAAAGCGTGCGCCACCAGGCCCAGCATCCTGCTTGTTCTTCTTCACTTTAGCTCTTTTTTGTTGTTGCTTTCTGTTTTTCAAGACAGGGTTTCTTTATGTAGCCCTGGCTGTCCTAGACTCGTTTTGCAGACCAGGCTGGCCTTGAACTCAGGGAGATCCACCTGCTTCTGCCTCTTGAGTGCTGGGATTAAAAGCATGGACCACGTGCCCCACAATTGCAGTTTTGAACAGCCATGTGGGTGCTGGGATTTGAACCCAAGTCCTTTAGAAGAGCAGTCAGTGGTCTTAACTGCCCAGCCATATCTCCAGCCCCCTTTACTTTATTCTGCCAGGCTGATGGCATAGAAAGGGGAAGAGTGGGGACTTGAACCTTGGACATTCAGACTGATAGTCTGGTGTCTTATCTACTAAGCTACAGTTCTAAGGTTTTCCTGCAGCCAGAACTGCTTTCTAGCTTATACCTCTGCTGTTCAACAGCAGGATGTTAATTAGAGCAGTTTAAGACACCCAGAAGTCTGAATTTGATTAACTTTTTTGTGAACTGGCATTAAAGCCAGGCTTTCCTTGGAGGAACCTCTTTCCTGGCCAGCTGCTGTGGCCGTTTCCAATGTAACAGCCCAAACCATACATATAAACAACAAACATCAGACATGCAAATATGTATACATTCAAACACACATTCAATGGACCAGAAAAAAGGGAGCTTCTGCAGATACCGTGAATTATTATACATGCATAAATACATGCAGAGAGATAATCTAGCATGCATACATATAACATATACACAAAAAAATAAGACAGATGGAAATATATTTACATGTATACAACTTGGGGATGAAGCAAACTCCAGTGGGCTCCAATGTTTATTCTTTGTTTTCAGTCCTTTTTATACCACTGAAATAAAGTCTTTACAACAAAAGAAAGATTATCTCATAGTAATTATCATAAAGACAGATAAATTTGTTACATCAGAATAATGGATTACGTGGTAATCTAAACATTATACATTCCATAGTTCACAGCAAATTCAGAACAACAGGATTTAAAGCTGGGCGTGGTGGCATACACCTTTAATCCCAGCACTCAGGAGGCAGAGGCAGGTAGATCTCTGTGAGTTCCAGGTTAGCTTGGTCTACAGAGTGAGTTGAGTCCAGGGCTACACAGAGAAACCCTGTCTCAAAAAACTAAACCAAGCCGGGCGGTGGTGGCGCACGCCTTTAATCCCAGCACTTGGGAGGCAGAGGCAGGCGGATCTTTGTGAGTTCGAGGCCAGCCTGGTCTACAAAGCGAGTCCAGGACAGCCAGAGATATTCAGAGAAACCCTGTCTCGAAAAACCAAAAAAAACTAAACCAAACCAACAAACAACCCCCTCCCCCAGCATTTCATGTCAAAAGTGGACAAGATATAAGGAGTTACATCGGAATTGTTTATATGTTTTGTCAACAGGCTGGAGAAATGGCTCAGTGGTTAAGAGTACTGGTTGCTCTTCCAAAGCACCGTGGTTCAAATCCCAGCACTCACATGGCCGGTCTAAACTGTCTGTATAAACTGGATATGATGATGCACATCTTTAATTCCAGCAGTTGGGAGGCAGAGGCAGGTAGATCTCTGTGAGTTCAAGGCCAGCCTGGTCTACAGAGGGAGTTCCAAGATAGCTAGGGCTACAGAGAAACTCTGTCTTGAAAAACCAAAAAAAAAAAAATCAATTTTGTCATCAAAGTATGTAACAATTATGTAGCTATGTGAGTTCCTAAAAAGTTCAAAGCAATAATTTTTATTTATGCCAGGACTCTTGGTACCATCTCTGGACTTAACCCGGAGTGAGTGAGTTGTTTATCTTAAGCCACAAATCTGTCTCAAGCCTGTTTCTCCTCCTAGTGAGATTTATGTACTTCACATCTGAAGGTTCACAGAGGCGTTTTTTGCAGCTTTAAACTCTCTATCAACTATCTTAAGTTCTTCTATTTGAATCAAATCAGGAATTCTATAAAACCATTATCAGGGATTATAAAATCACTTTCATATTATTCTGCAGAAAATCTGCCCAACAGAATTAAGCAATTACACCAAAGCATGGTAGTGAGGGTCTTTCCAGAGCATGTCAGATATTTGAAACAAACATGGGAAAGTTAAATAGCAAGAAGCAATCTTGAGACAAAAGCCCCTGAAGGGCTTTGCCAAACTCAGGGTCAGTCTATCACACCTTTGTTACCCAGTGGAGTGTCTCTAGAAAGTTTTACTTGCTTTTTATAAGTCTCCCTGTATGGCCCCTGACATGAATTGTTAAGGACCCATACTTGTGGTTTGGAGGATTATTGTGTATATTCTTTTTTTTTTACAGAGAATGGAAGCTGAAGTTCGTCATAGCATTGTTTGCATGAGACAATCTCACAGACAATGGATAACATACACTTTGGACTATTAACAAATAAAAATGTACAAGATATCAAAACATGTGCAGTGCAGCAGAAGGAGTGATGGGAGAGAGACGGTATTCAGAACATCAGAAGAAAGTCATGAGTTCCCAGTTCAACACTGCTACGGGGCTGGCGGTGGTGGCACACGCCTTTAATCAAGCACTGAGGAGGCAGAGGCAGGGGGATCTCTGTGAATTCAAAGCCAGCCTGGCCTACAGAGTGAGTACTAGGACAGCCAGGGATATACAGGCAAACCCTGTGTCAGGAAAAAAAAA
>CAJQZJ010009840.1:5511371-5536165 GCA_907164525.1 Lophiomys imhausi
TTTACAGAGCAATTTTTTTTTGTTTTTCGAGACAGGGTTTCACTGTGTAACAGCTCTGGCTGTCCTGGACTTGCTTTGTAGACCAGGCTGGCCTTGAACTCACAGTGATCCGCCTGCCTCTGCCTCCCAAGTGCTGGGATTAAAGGCCTGCTCCACCACGCTCAGCTATATAAAGCAATTTTTAAATCAAAATTTTAATCTGAAATAAAAATAAAGGAACATATTGTTGGAATCTCTAGCAGGAAAATAGAACACATAAATCAAAAACATATTAAAGTCTATTCCCCAAGTTGATTATCACAACAAATATTCCATAGCAGATCTCTATAAATGGGCTTCCTGAAGATGAAATATTCCAGTTGGGACTGGTGAGATGGCTCAGTAGTAAAGTTGTTTGCCACCAAACCTGATGGCTTGAGCGTTTGATTCCTGATCTTAAGTGGCAAAGGAGAGAACTGACTTCCTCTGACATACACACATGTGTTACGCACATATGTACATACACACAATTAATTAACAGTGAAATACTTAAATCAAATGGTGGTATTTCTTTTTTGTGTGTGGTTTTTCGAGACAGGGGGTTTCTCTGTGTAGCCCTGGCTGTCCTGGACTCACTTTGTAGACCAGGCTGGCCTTGAACTCAGAGATCCGCCTGCCTCTACCTCCCAAGTGCTGGTACGAGGCAAATGGTGATATTTCTGTATGAAAATAAGAGCATCATAAACCAAATGCAGAAGTCAGTAAAATGGAAAACAAGAGGACAAAAGAAAAAATAAATAAAACAAAAAATTGTGGTTGTTGAAAAGATTACTAAAATTGATAAACATTGGGTAAGACTGGCAAAAGCAGAAACAATACATGGATCAAGTAAATAAGAAAATAGGAGTCATCACCATACACACTTGGCTCTCTCATAAACAGTGGAGGTGAGCTACCAGCAGTTTGAGAGAGAGAACTGAGGCACCTTTAACAAATAGCCCTTGCTAGACATGGTGGCACACGCCTTTAATTCCAACACTTGGGAGGCAGAGGCAGGTGGATCTGTGTGAGTTGAAGGCCAGCCTGGTCTACAAAGTGAGTCCAGGACAGCCAGGGAAACACAGAGAAATCCTGTCTCAAAACACAAAACAAACAAACCCAAATAGCCCAATTTCCCTAAAACCAAATATTAACAAAGACATCTAACTAGCCCTGTAACCCCTAAAGAATCAGAACTAGTGACATAACAGTTTTGAAAAATGAACTGTCCGGTCCTGATAGCTTCAGTGGCATTTCTGTGAGATGTTTAAAGAATGAACATTAAGGATCCTGTCTTCCAAGAACCAGGTTATTTAGTCAGGTTGTCGAGCAAAACAAAATATCTGTCCGACTCCACCTCCATATATCCATACATATCATTTGTCACATCTTTTGGTTTTTGGAGACAGAGACCAGGCTAGCCTTGAGCTAAGAAAAATCCCCACACTTCTGAATTCTGTTTTAAAGATGTGTGCCTGAGTGAGATGTGGTGGCACACACCTTTAATCCCAGCACTGGGAGGCAGAGGCAGGCAGATCTCTGTGAGTTCAAGGCCAGCCTGGTCTATAGAGGGAGTTCCAGGACAGCCAGGGCTACACAGAGAAACCCTGTCTTGAAAAACCAAAAAAAAAAAAAAACAGTGTGCCCGATGGGCATGATGAAACACATTTTAATCCCAGAACTCTAGAGGCAGAGACAGGAGGATCTCTATGAGTTTGAGGCCATCCTGGTCTACAAAGTGAGTCCAGGAGAGCCAGTAGTGTTACACAGACAAACTGTCTCGGAAAAAAAATAAAAAGGTGTGCATCACCATGGCAAGCCAACTTCACATATGATTTTAAGAGATTCATTAGGTCAGCTGGCACCATAGCAGGTAATTCTACAATAGTCCTCCATATGCTGGAGGTCCAAAGAACACAGTGAGTAGCTTAGGCCAAGAATGCATTGCCTTCAGGACAAGAGGGAGCAGCAATTCAGCCCCATTCAAAGGTTAAGGGCCTGGAAACTCCCTGCAGAGCCCTTGGTGGGAGTCTGCAGGGAAGGCCAGGGAACTGGTGCCTGATGTTCTCAAGCCAAGGCAGCACCAACACACTTTTGCTCCATCAACACTACCTGGACAGAGCCATGCCCAGCAGGGTGGGGCTTCCCCAACTCAGTTGCTGACTCAAGCAAAAACACCCTAGAAATACCCTCACAGACACAGGCAGAGGTCTGTGTTACTCTCCCCTGGCATCTCTCAAACCCATCAAGGTGACAACCAAGATTAACCAGTACAGGAAATAATACCCCAATTTCCTTTATGCAACCAGTATTGCCCTGTCCCCACAACCAGCTAAAACCAGTAAAACAAACAGCAGAGAGAAAGTGTTATGATATTTTCATGAACTTAAGCACAGAAGTCCTCTACAAAACACTAGCAGACAGAGTTCAGTGATGCACATCCATGAGTAGGTCAGATTAATTCAAGGTATACAAGGCTCCTTTGCTATCCAAAACCAATCAATATATTCCACCACAGAACAAACTTTCAAAAGCCCCTGCTAAACTCCAACACCTATTTGTGACCAAAGCCCTTGGCAACTTAACTGAATTTTACTTGCAGAGAGCGCGTATGACAAGCTCACAGCAGGTTAGTCTAAGCTTTGGAAGAAAAATGAATGGGAGAAATCAGTCTCCCTGATCTGAATGCCCAGCAGTACCTGGTTTTAAGGAGATACAGCTTAATGGGATAGACTAAGTAAACCAGAAACACATGCTCACCTCATTTTGACAAAGATGGGGAATCAATTCAACCGAAGAAGTGCAGAAATAGCAATGCCACCCCCCTTTCTTTTGAGACAGGGTTTCTCTGTGTATACCTGACTGACTCACTTTGTAGACCAGGCTAGCCTTGAACTCATAGAGATATACCTTCCTCTATCTCCCAAGTACTGGAATTAAAGGCATGTGCCACCACCCCCAGCCAATGCCACTCACTCCTATTAAACACTATATAACCTGTTTTTAGGACAAGGGATTCAGATATTTTTGTCTCACTCACATTTTAAGATTTTGATGTGCCGGGCATGGTGGCGCACGCCTTTAATCCTAGCACTCGGGAGGCAGAGGCAGGCGGATCTCTGTGAGTTCGAGGCCAGCCTGGTCTACAAAGTGAGTCCTGGACAGCCAGACTGTTACACATAGAAACCCTGTCTCGAAAAACAAAAAAACAAAAAAAAAGATTTTGATGCAATTGTTTTAATCCTTCCCCCTAGTAAAACCTTGGTTTGCACAAAGGCCTCCTACTGCTTTGCAATGGCCTGTAGCAGTGACCCTGCAAGCCTGACATGAGTCTTAAGAGACTAACCATCTTAGGTCAGCCTCCCATTTGCTGGGGCTTAAACACCATCTCAGGTCAAGCCTAGGGTTTGATGTGTTCTGTTTCTCCCCCTCCCTGCTCCTTCCAAGTGACTCAGAAAACTATTATTTAAGAAGCCAGCCTCTTGCATAATCTTAGATGACCCACCTGCTTGTGAGTTTCCATTTGTGATGTTATCTTATATTCATTGCTTGCGGTTTTTCATGCGTAAAACCTGCTCACCCAGAAGAGTCTGGGGGGTCTCACTACAATCTCCCAAATTTGTGATATGTCCCTGGCCAGTCAGTTTGCTACTGAAATTAATAGTAACTCTGGTTAAGTAAACTTGGTGTAGTCGGGCTTGGTGGCACTCACCTTTAATCCCAGCACTCGGAAGGCAGAGGCAGTCAGATCTCTGTAAGTTCTAGGACAGCCTGGTTTATAAAGTGAGTTCCTGGATAGCAAGGGCTGCACAGAGAAACCCTGTCTCGAGAAACAAAAAAACAAAAAAAAAGAAAACTTGGTGTATCTTGAGTGTTGGATTTTCACCAGACCCGTCAACAACCCTTTTCCCTTTCTTCCTTCATTTCCTGTTCACCAATCCTTTCAGATGAACCAGCTGTGAGTTGTGACCCCATCCAATGGGGAAAAGACCCAGTCACCACCTGAGTTTAGAGTAAAAACCAAACACACTTCCTGTCCCTGTGGGTTTGTTCTTCTGAGTGCACCCTTTGGATCAAGACCCAGTTGGTCTTATGCAGACACTCAGTTGGAATGGGGGTCTCTTTCTTCACAACCCTGAGCTCATTTCTCATGGAAGGACTATTATTTAAAAACAAAACATAAAACATCGTTGAAGCAACTAAAACAGACACATACAACAAAACAGATAACTTTAACCTAAGCCTCACATCGTACACAAAGCTTATCCACAGAGAATCATAAGCTTAAATACAAAACTATGAGCTTCCAAAACAACAAGGCAAGGGGCTGGAGAGCTGACTCCTTTGTTCGTGTGCCCGCTGCAGAATCATGAAGACATGAGTTCAGATCTTCGCCATCTCTGTAAGAGCTGTGAGCATGCATTTGTGCAACTAAAATTGACTCCCAGTTCCAAGGTTGAGTCGACGTCACCCTCAGAAATGAAGGGGGAGGAGCAAGCGTCACTCTTCCAGAACTCCACAGAAGGTGATGTGAATTGTGAGGCCAAACAATCTTCCCAAGGTTGGACAGAATTCCATCACTCTGACAAGCCCCTGAGAGACGAAAGGGGGGAAAGCTCATTGGGTGCCTGGAGAGGCTGCCACTGTGGTTGTCTGGCTTCATCGCCTTAGGCCTGAGGTGAGAGCGTCATGGTGCTGAGGGACATGTGAAGGAAGGAACTGTTCAACTCATGGCTGCCAGGGAGCATAGAGAGTGACAAGGGGTCTTTCCAGGACCAGCCCCAGTGAACTAGTCCTCCAAATCAGGCCTCACTATCCACAGGTGCACCACCTCCCAGTGCTCTATTCAGACTGTGACTCCATGAGTGGATTAGCTCACAGCCTGACCACTGTGCATGACCGTGTGAGCTTTCTGGATTCCTTCCTCCTCAGCACACACCTTAGTGTCTTCCTAAGTCCTTAGAAAAACACAGATTTTTAATTTTTCCCTCAGCAAAGAGAATTTGACTCATCACACTGTTCTCTCAACTCTAGTGTTTGTAAGTACAGAGTCTAAAGTCCTGTGCGGCTCCAGGAGACATCTAAAATATCAAATTTAGTTCTTGCACTGGGTATGAATACTTGGATTTCTAGCAGTTTCTAGCAGCCACAGAATGAGAAAGCTAGAGGAAACTGGGTTAATAATGGTCATTATTGAATTTCTTGTAGTGGCCCTTTGACAACTTTTCATGAAGAAGATTACTGTCAGCTGGTGGACTAATAACAACACAAAGAAGCTCTTCCTTTTCTTTTTTTGTTTTTTTTTTTTTTTTCCAGACAGAGTTTCCTCTGTGTCACAAGCCCTGGCTCTCCTGAACTTACTTTGTAGACCAAGCTGGCCTCGAACTCATGGAGATCTACCTGCTTCTGACTCCTAAGTGTTTGGATTTGCATGCTCGGCCCTAAGCTCTTCCTTTTTCAAGAGGCTTCAAACTTAAAAAAAAAAAATGCTGGGCATAGTGGCGCATGCCTTTAATCCCAGTACTTGGGAGGCAGAGGCAGGAGGATCTCTGTGTGTTAAAGTTCGAGGCCAGCCTGGTCTGTACAAAGCAAGTCCAGGACAGCCAGGGCTATTACACAGAGAAACCCTGTCTCGAAAAACAAAAACAAATGTCTCCCTGGAACAGAGAAGGAGCAGCTGGCTTTTCTCTCCATTGGCGGGACTGAAACATGGCAGGCTCACCCTCTAGGATAGAGACAATTCTAAGGAGGATGGGAACTGTGAAGACTCACCTGTCCTCAGGTCTGTGGCCAACTCCTTAGCCAGTCTCTGGAACCCAGCACATGGGCAGAAGGATGACATCTGTGAGCCCTGGGCACAACATAGGCTTCTGTGATTTCTCCCCCACTGGCATTGTCTGTGGCAGATTTCCAGTAGGTCTCGGCTGGTGGGGAAAGGGAGTAAGAGCTGGGATGTGCACGGCTCCAGGAACTGTGACTCAGTCTCTGTGCTGGAAACAGAAAAGTTAAAAGAATGACCGAGGGATTCTCAAATCCTTTGAGAGACTCTAGGGACATCGTGCAGAGACTTTTTTTTTTCTTTCAAACTAATTTAATCCCACTATCTCATGTAATCCACACCCTGTAGTTCTGGTCCAGATGCTAACTGGAAGATCCACTTTGGGAACTCTTCACAGCCATAGAAAGCTCTAGAAAGCCTAAGGCTCTTCTCCCGTGAGAAACTGTACCTCCCAACATAGCACATCAAAGTTCACCTGTGACAAAAAATGTCCCTACTTCACAGAGAAGCAAAGAGTGGGTTGGGCAGTCTGAGACTAGTTTCCTTTTGTTCATTTTGTTTTGTCTTGTTTTGTTTTGTTTTAGACAGCGTTTCTCTGAGTAACAGAGCCCTGGCTGCCCTGGACTCGCTTTGTAGACCAGGCTGGATAGAGATCCACCTGCCTCTGCCTCCAGAGCTCTGGGATTAAAGACGTGCGCCACCACACCAGGCTTGAGCTGTTTTATTTTGTTTGTTTGTTTGTCTTAATATTTTAGAGACTGTATATTCTTCTGGCTTCTAATGTTTTAATAAGTAAATTCTCGAAAGCTGGAAATTTTATCAGAAATGCCTAAATAGACAGGATGCTCAGCAGCGTATTGCAGGGCTTCCTATGATTTTTTTCCCCTGATGATTTCATGTGAGACATGTTTACATGACCCAGATGTCTTGGTTTCATTTCCGTTGCCGTGATAAAACACCATGACAAAATCCTAAATTGTTAGGGGAGAAAGGGTTTATTTTAACTCAATTTCAGATAACAATGGAAAGTGTTAGGGGTAGAAGCCTGAGAGAGCTGGTCACTCTTCTACAGTCAAGACCAAGAGCCATGAGTTCACGTTTGCATGCCCACTACTCACTCAGCTTTCTCCCTCTTCATGCAATCCAGAACCCAAACTCAAGGAATGGTGTCTCCCATCTTTAGGGCTGGTCTTCACACATCAATAACCCCATTAATGTAATTCATGTAAACGATAACCTCACCACACACAGACTTGTGCATAGGGTACTCTAATCTTGGTAGATAATCTCTTACTGAGACCCTTTCTCACATGATTGTAGATTGTGTCAAGTTGGCATTTAAACTAAACTGTGGGGACCCAGGAAACGGAGACTTATGAGAAATGCCTAGCTGCTGGGAAAAGAAAAGTAACTTGTGGGAGATATCTAAGAGGGCCCCCGGCCAGAGGATGCTGGGGTGGAATTGACGCCCAATCGTGGATATATCTGATTGGGTGAGCAAGAATTCTGAACTCGTGACCAGTGCATAATCACCATGTAACCAGGCTTGTGCTATGTGGTGTGATAGGATCACCTTTAATGTGATTGGCTTATGTAGCCTCATGTGGAAACACCCATTTGGTTCTGTATATAAGCCAGAGAAGGAAATATTAAAATTGGGAAATGCTTAGACATCACCCCTGTCATGTCTGTTTGTCTTCAGAGTGAAGGCTGGGGGTTCGGGTGGGTAGCACACTCACTCTTCCCTGAGAACCCCCTTATGTGGTGATGGCCCTCTACAGCCCCGTGACTCTAAACCTCTTGCCAGGTACATAGATCTATAAGCCAGGTAGGTAAAGTATTTACTGAAAGAAAACCATAAAGTAATTTATTTTAAACAATTCTTTGATATACATGTAATTTCATTGTTTATTAAAGAAGAATACAAACTTTAGTACCAGAGAGATGGATGTGTGATTTCTGTAATACAGCCCAATCAGAAGTTAGACTTATTAATAGTTACATACTGTATTAGTCAGTGCTCTCGAGAGGAACAAACTGATGGGATTAATATATGGGTTAAAAGAATTTATTACGGGGCTGGAGGAATGGCTCCATAGTTAAGAGTGCTGACTGTTCTTCCAGAGGACCTGGGTTTGATTCCCAGAACCCAGTGGTAACTCACCACAATCTGTAACTCTAGCTTCAGGCAATTGGTCATCCTTTTCTGGCCTCCACATGCCCTGCATACACACAACACATATACACATGCAAGAAAAACACCCATACACATAAAGCACAAATAAAGGTTAATTTAAAAGAAGCATAGTGGCACATGTAGAAACGTTTCCTGCTGTCAGATTTTTCACAGCCTCCTCTTTCTTTTTTTCTTTTTTTTTCTTTTTTTTTTTTTTTTTTTGTTTTTTTGGAGACAGGGTTTCTCTGAATATCTCTGGCTGTCCTGGACTCACTTTGTAGACCAGGCTGGCCTCGAACTCACAAAGATCCGCCTGCCTCTGCCTCCCAAGTGCTGGGATTAAAGGCGTGTGCCACCACCGCCCGGCTTCAGCCTCCTCTTTCACATGACACTACCTACATTTTAAGGAGCCTTCTTAACCTTTCAAAAAAGAGGGTCTTTACAGAATACGGTAATGAATTTGGCACCAAAGGCTGGAACACCAGACTGGGACAAGTTTCATAGGGCTGTCACTAAAATGAGTCAGTCAGAGTGAGAGGAAAAGAGCCAGGGCTTCAGAGGGAGCAGCAAGGAATGGTCCTTAAATAACTTCCCCCAGTGCCAGGAGAACAGCTCCCAAAGTATTCAAAGACACAGTTTTCTCTTCTTGCCGCTGAGAAATGTTAGTTCTTCTCTCCTTTATGTAATAAGCTCCACCTTTAGGTCTGAAGATCCCTCTTGTTCCTCTGTGGGATTCTTGTCTCTCTGTAAGTTGAATGTGGAGCAAACCCTCTCACAGTATCACCTCGCTGCCCCAGGAGGCCCTCAGAAGCAGGCTTTTAGCATTTTTCTTTGTCTGCTTTTTATTATTTTATTTTACATGTAAGGGTGTTTTCTCTGGATGTATATCTGTATACGACATGTGTACTTGGTGCCAAAGAGGCCAAAATAAGTTACAGATGGTTGTGAGTCACCATGTGGGTGCTGGGATCGAACATGGATCCTCGGGAAGGGCAGCCAGCACTCTAAACCACTGAGCCATCTCTGTAGTCCATCATTATTTTCATTTCAATGTACATGATAGTTTGATTATTCTTCCAAAATTATCTTCAGGGAAAAACACTAGTTTATTTCAACCATTTGGACTTAGAAGGAAAATTAGAGAACATATAGGTCCCAGAGCCCATTAGCCATTGCTTTCTCTAATGCTTTCAGTAGTTTGTGTTTTTGCTTTTCTTTTTCCTTTCTTTCTTTTTCTTTTCTTTTCTTTTTCTTTTTTTTTTTGAGACAGTTTTTCTGTTTAATAGCCATGGCTGACCCAGACTGACTTTGTAGACCAGGTTAGCCTCGAACTCATAGAGATCCACCTACCTTTGCCTCCCAAGTGCTGGGATTAAAGGCATGTGCCACCACTGCCTGTTTTTTGCCCCTTTTTCATGATGAATTGACTCTTTCATTGAGCACTAGTAACTTTCCCTGCCCCTTGCTCTGGCTTTTCATGACAGGGTTTCTTTGTGTAGCAAGAAACCCTGGCTGTCTTGGAACTCACTCTGTAGACCAGGCTGGCCTACCTTCATAGATCAGCCTGTCTCAGTCTCCCAAGTGCTGGGATTAAAAGCTTGGGTCACTACACATGGATTCCTTTTCTTTTCACCATACCACCTAGCTTGGTCTTCAACTTGATGGGCTCAACCGATCCTAAGTCAGCCTCCCCGGTAGTTGGGACTCTAGCCGTATGCCACAAAACCTAGCACTCCTACCCACCTGTTTATTTGCTCTCCCTTTTTTCCTCAATCCTTTCCCTTCCTCTCTCCCTTCTTCCCTCCGAGAAACACGGAGAATGCTCTACGCCCAAGCTACTCCTTCAGCCCCCCTCATTTCTTTCCACTTGTCTTCACATACAAGATCTCTTGTAAAGATCTCACAGATTGCTCTTGCTTTCTGTTTTCCTTCATTATGCCAACCACTCTCTGCCTTTTTTTGTTTTGTTTTGTTTTTCGAGACAGGGTTTCTCTGTGTAACAGCCCTGGCTGTCCTGGACTCACTTTGTAGACCAGGCTGGCCTCGAACTCACAGAGATCCACCTGCCTCTGCCTCCCAAGTGCTGGGATTAAAGGCGTGTGCCACCACGCCTGGCTGCACTCTGCCTTTTAATTGGAGGGCTGAGGTAAGGCTGTGAAGATCTTGTCTTATCTTTCCATTGCTTATTACAAACATGCTTCTCTATCCATAATCCCCCCTTTCTACACAAAGAGCAACATGCTTCTGAAGTATTCTTCTCCACCTCCTCCCCTCTTGACAAAGCACTGTGAAGATGAGCCCCTCGCAGTTTATATGTCTTTCCCTCGTTTGTCAATATAATTCCTGTTGACGTTTGGGTCTGGCTATAGCAAGTACAGTTGCAAGGACTAGCTTTCTGAGCTCATCTGTCTCCTATGTTGTCTTGCATGTGTACCTTCTAGATAAATTTGCAGCTCAGAGAACACATGTGTGTGTAATTCTGCTGCGGATTATAAAATCCCTCTTCCACCGGGCGGTGGTGGCGCACGCCTTTAATCCCAGCACTTGGGAGGCAGAAGCAGGCGGATCTCTTTGAGTTCAAGGCTAGCCTGGTCTATAAAGTAAGTCCAGGACAACCAGAGCTGTTATACAGAGAAACCCTGTCTCAAAAAACCAATAAAATAAAATAAAATAAAATAAAATCCCTCTTCCTAGGACTTTCATAGAAGAGGGACTTCTTCAGCTGGACATCAGGGACTCTTTCCCCTGGACGGTTCTGTCCATGTCACTCAGCTCTTTGCCTAGAGGATAAGACACCTTCACGGGTCTGTGTACATCAAGACAGAGTGGCCAGGGGATGGAGGTGTTACGTCTACTCGTTCTTTATGGTCATCTTCAATAGTCTCTGCTTCTGATCCCTTTCTGTTTTCTACCAAGCATTTCCGAGCCATGACTGACATCCTTCTAGTGTGTCAGGGTGAACACCAATGCTCTTTGCTGGAACTTATTTCTTTACAGATGTTGCTGCCCCAGGCTCCACACCTGGCAGAATGCACCCAAAAATGAGTCTTTTGGGGGTGTGTTTTTTTGGAGGGGTTTCTTTTTTCAAGACAGGGTTTCTCTGTGTAGTCCTGGTTATCTTGGAACTCACTCTGTAGACCAGGCTAGCCTTGAACTCATAGAGATCCACCTGCCTCTGCCTCCTGAGTGCTGGAATTAAAGGCGTGCACCACCACGTCCAGCTCTGAGTCTTATTCTTAACAAAGGATCTACTTAAAATTATTAACTAATCATTATTCTCTGTGTGTGTGTGTGTGTGTGTGATGTGCTAGTGTGTGGGCCCTCACGCCATGGTGTGCATGCAGAGGTTAACTCTGTGGAGTTATTTCTCTCCTTCTACTGTTTTTTGTTTGTTTGTTTCGTTGGTTGGTTTGGTTTGTTTGTTTGGTTTTTTTTTTTTTTTGAGACAGGGTTTCTCTGTGTATTCCTGGCTGTCCTAGACTTACTTTGTAGACCAGGGTAGCCTTGAACTCACAGAGATACATCTGCCTCTGCCTCCCGAGTGCTGGGATTAAAGGCGTGCGCCACCATGCCCAACAGGGCTACATGTTTTACATTCATTCACTACCCTCTGATGGGTGGAAAGTGGAGAGGAGACAAAGTTGTAGAATTGTTTTACCACTTTTGATCCCTTAAGGCATCAAGACTGTGAAGGAGTTCCTTAGGACAGCTGGACCAATTTGCAATTATAGTGAAGTGTACGGATGAGTCAAGGGTTCAGTTACCATAGTCAAGAACATACATTTTCATATGTGCCTGCTTTGACAGTACATACATTAAAACTGAAGTAACACAGAAAAACTTGGCACGTGTGGTCCCTGAGCAGAGATGACAGAAACTCACGAGCACTTTTTCTTTTGTGAGGCAGCGTGTTGTAGTGCATTTGGTCTCAGAAGGTCTGGGTTTGATCTGCATCTCTACCTCTCTTTGTTTGCTTTAATCAGTCTACTAATTCTCTCTATGGGCCTCAATTTCTTCCCTTTTTTTTTTTTTTTGGTTTTTCAAGATAGGGTTTCTCTCTGTATCCCTGACTGTCCTGGACTCACTCTGTAGACCAGCTGGCCTTGAACTCACAGAGATCTGCCTGCCTCTGCCTCCAAATGCTGGGATTAAAGTCATCTGTCATCACACCAGGCTTGAGTTGGGTTTTTTATTATTTTTATTTTTATTTTAGAGACTGTGTTTTCTTCTGGCTTCTAATATTTTAATAGGTAGGTCCTCGAAGGAGTTTCTCTGTGTAATAGCTCTGGCTGTCTTGGACTTTCTTTGTAGACCAGGCTGGCCTCAAACTCAGAGAGATCCTCCTCACTATGCCTCCCAAGTGCTGGGATTAAAGGTGTGTGCCGGGCTGGAGTGGTGGCTCAGAGGTTAAGAGCACTGGCTGTTCTTCCCAAGGTCCTGAGTTCAATTCCCAGCAACCACATGGTGGCTCACAGCCATCTACATTGAGATCTGCCCGGGCATATATGTAGAGCAAATACTGTGTACATAATAAATAAACAAAAAAAAAATTTTTTTTAATAAATAAATAAAGGCGTGCACCACCACACCTGCCCCCAGTTTCTTCACTTTTAAAACCAGAGTGGGAACTAGGAGATCATTTCAGAGGCCATTCCAGGTAGAACATTCCCTTGGGTGATGTTCTTGCTGTTGTTCTCTGGTAGGAAGCTTGGCAGACTGCTGTGCCATCCCTGCACAGTTGGGCTAAGGAATTCCCAGTAGCCAAAAAGGTCTTAGGTGTGGCTGCTGGATCCAGAAGCAACTTCTTGGGGAAAATAAGCCTGAAAATTTTAAGAGCAATGGCATCGATCTTTAGTCCTGAAATCAGAGACTAGAGGGCCCGGAGCATTCACATTGAGCTGCCCCACCCCCACCCAACCCCCTGCCCCTCCGCCGGCACAGCCACCTCAGCAGGCACAGCCACCACAGCAGGCACAGCCCGCAGAGCACAGATGGTGTACACCAGATAGTCAAGGCTTCGAGTCACCAAGTTCTGCTTAGGGTGGGGATTTATTTAGGGACCATTAATGCAGCCTGGCCACTGGAGTGTTTCTTGGCCATCTTGTCCAAAATCAGATTTGAATACATCCTTCCATTCTCTTCTGATTATGGATCTGCAGGGTAACACTGGAGCTGTAGTAATAGAGCCCAAGGAAGTCTCTAGGGAAGACCCTGATGTTCAGTAAGATCTAGTGAGTCAAAGGATGATATGTACATTCTGATTTAAGATACATTTTAAAGACTGAGTACATACCTTTTCCAAGTTCAGGTGCCCAGTTCTGTCTCATTTCAAAGAATGTGCTATTCACTATCCCAGGACTCCAGGTGGGTCAGGAGTTGAATAATGCTCTGCATTAGGATTTATTTACTTATTGTTACTACTTTGTGTGTATGTGACACACACACACACACACACACACACACACACACACACACACACACGTATAATCCAGAAAATAGTTTGGCTGTCATTTCTCAGGAGCTGTCCACCTTGCTTTTAAAGATAGTCTCATTGGCCTGGAGCTTGCAGGTCAGGCTCAGCTGGCTGGCCAGTCAGCCTCATGTCTTCCTGTGCTTTTTGCCTTCTCAGCTCTGAGAGGACAAGGCTGGGTCACCACACCTAGCCTTTTCCACGGCTTCTGCAGGTAGAACTCAGTTGTCAGGGTTGTGAGCCTGACTTCCCTGTGAGCTATCTGCCCAGCTGTTGATCATTTTAACTGTGATAAAGTGCACATACAGTATCCTAACCAACTTGAAATGTACAATCTACTAGTAAGTACATTGATGTTGTTATGCAATCAATCTCTAAAGCACCCCACAGCTGAAACTGCGCCATAAACCATCAGCGTGCTGGTTTCTCTCTGACTCTGCTGGGGACCACCAAGTGGAATCCTATAGTGTTGGTTTTCTGTGACTGGTGAAATCAGCATCATCCGTGCAGGTCCATCCTTGTAGCAGGTGTCAGAATCTCCCTCCTTTTGGAGACTAAATCATTGTTGACAACTGTAAACAAAAATGGGCACAGTACAGAAACCAAAATAGCCTCTCCATGGGTGAAAAAAAGGAAAAAGTTAATTCCAAACTGCCAAGGCTGTCTCCCAGGAAAGCAAAGAGAAGCGACAGGGGAAAGATTTTCAGGGTTAAGTGGAACAGGGAGAAAAGGCGGCTCTTGTGCTGGGGTGGCACTTGTCAATAGGGACTGAGGGAGCCTGGTGACTGGCATTGACCTTGACAAGTCAGCAGGCACCACAGTCACATGTTCATGGAAGGGCCACCATTCCTCCTGCCAGAGATAAGGAGAATGACTCCCGTTTTAGCAAGCAGGAACTTTCTTCAAATCCCCAAAGGAAAGGGGGGCTTTGACTAAATGCCTGACCCTATTAAAAGGACTTTCCTGGGGGACCAGACAGATGGAATGTTTGTTATTACCCCAGAGTTTTATGTTAGAGAGACCCACACACCCTTAGCTGTGTTTGGAGGAAGGGAATGATTAAGGATAAAGGAAGCCACCCACCCGTGGGGCAGGGCCATGTTCTGACAGAAGCAGTCCCTTATCAGAAGAGATTCCAGAGAGCTAGCTTTCTCTCTCTGTCGCACACTAGGAAATACAGGCTTGCGTGGCTATTAGCAAGCCAGGAAGTAAGACCTCACCAGAAACTGAATCAGGACATTTGATACTAGACATGGAGCCAGAACTTTGGGAAAATGTATTTGTGTTGTTTAAGCCAGTAGTTAACAGTATTTTATAATGGAAACCCAAGCAGACTGATCAAATAGTCGCGCGTGAGCATGTGTGTGTGTGTGTGTGTGTGTGTGTGTGTCTCAAATAGTCATATTTATCACATGTATAATAGCTTCCTGTTTAGACTATGAGAATAGTGCTGCTGTGAACGTGAAAACACAACTATCATCTCCTCAAGGTCCTACTCTCAGATGTTTGGGGTATACACACAAAAGTGGCTCTGACGGGTTGTATGGTTATACTGTTTTTAACTTTTGAGAGACCACCACACTCTCCATAGTATTTGTGTCATTTTTACATTCCCACTACTGGGCTGGAGAGATGGCTCAGTGGTTAAGAGCACTGGCTGCTCTTCCAAAGGACTCGGGTTCAAATTCCAGTACCCACAGGACAGATCACAGCTGTCTGTAATTGCCGGGTGTGCTGGCGCACATCTTTAATCCCAGCACTTGGGAGGCAGAGGCAGGTGGATCTCTGTGACTTCAAGGTCAACCTGGTCTACAAAGCAAGTCCAGGACAGTTAGGGCTCTGTTACACAGAGAAACCATGTCTCAAAAAAACAAAAATAAAATAAAATAAAAAATAAACATTCCTACTTCTAAGGCTCCAGTTTCTCTACATCCTCACCATAACTTGTCGTTTTCTTCATTTGTAATGGTATCCATCTCAGTGAGTGTGAAGTAGGGGTTTCATTTTCAAGGTATTGAAATGATAGTGTTTTTTTTTTTTTTTTTTTTTTTTTTTTAGACAAGGTGTCAGTATGTAGCCCTGGCAGGCAGGAAACTCAGAGATCTGTCTGCCTCTGCCTCCTGAGTGCTGGAATTAAAAGTATGTGTCACCATTCCTAACCAATTTTCTTTCTTTCTTTCTTCCTTCCTTCCCTTCTTCTTCTTCTTCTTCGTCTTCTTCTTCTTCTTCTACCTCTCTTTCTCTCTCTCTGTCTTTTGAGACAGAGTCCTAGAGCTTACAATGTACACCAGGTTGGCCTTGAACTCACAGAGATCTGCCTTCCTCTGTCTCCCAATGCTGGGGATTAAAGGCGTGTGCCATCATGTGAGAAACCCCAGGCCACAGTGGGTGGTGTCACTCCTGGTCAAATGGGCCTGGGTTGTATAAGAAATAAGTTGAACTGTATGCCTAGGGGCCACTGCCTGGTGGGATCACTGGGGGAGGGTAGTGTGAAATTCATCACTGCCTTTAATTTCAGGTCCTTAAGTTATCCATCTTATACAAACAGTTGATTAATTCTGTCTGTTCTCTTTGCCCATATGACTGCTGATGTAAATAAACTGCATTTTCTCCTTGTTTTTTGTTTGTTTTTCAAGAACAAGTTTTCTCTGTGTAGTCCTGGCTGTTTTGGACTCACTCTGTAGACCAGGCTGGCCTTGAACTCATTTTCCCCTTGTTAGCAGCATTTCTTCATGGTCTCTGCTTCAGTTCCTGAGTCCCTGAACTCCTGCTCTGGCGCCCCTTGTTAATGGACTCTAACCTGTGTGATGTAATAAACCCTTTCCTCCCCTGGCTGGCTTTGGTCAATGTTTTATCCTGGCAGCAGACCGTAAACTAGTGCACATGCTTTTTGATAACCTTTGGTGACTTTTGGAAATGCCTTTCTCCCTGACGTTGTCCAGTGCTCCTGTGGCCCCTTCTGGGCATTCAGGGTTGTCACTGCATGTCAATGTTGAGGTTGATAAAGGAACAGCACCACAAGCCAAGGCAACATAGCTCTATTGGTTGGCTAGGTGGAACATAGAATTAGGGAAGGGAAGAGGGAAGGAAAAAAAGGGCTTCCTTTTGTCGGCAAAACTGCCATGACTACAGCCCAAGGCTCTGCACTCTCAAAATGAAAAAGTGAAACACACGAAATGAATGTGGGACCCATGTAATATGTGATATGTCTGTCTTTGCATAGAAACTTGCTTTGTCTTGGATTCATTTTGTTTTGTTTTGTTTTGGTTTCTCAAGACAGGGTTTCTCTGTGTAGCTGTGGCTGTCCCGGACTTGCTTTGTAGACCAGGCTGGCCTTGAACTCACAGAGATCCGCCTGCCTCTGTCTCCCTAGTGCTGGGATTAAAGATGTGAGCCACCACGCCTGGCAATTGCAGACAGCTGTGAACTGCCATATGGGTGCTGAGATTTGAACCCGGGTCCCTTGGAAGAATAACCAATGCTCTTAACCACTGAGCCATCTCTCCAGCCCTGCTTTGCTTTTAAAGACAGGGTTTATCCATGTTTCCCTAGCTGTCCTGAACTCACTTTGTAGACCAGGTTGTTCTTAAACTCACAGAGATCTGCCTTCCTCTGCCTCCCTAGTGCTAGGATTAAAGGCATGTGCCACCCTGCTTGGCTTTTTTTTTTTTTTTCTAAAGAAAGAATTCTCTAGGTAGAAGTGGCTGGCCTCTAATTCACAAAGATCTACCTGCCTATGCCTTCCAAGTCCTGACATTAGAGGACATTTGAAACTTCCATAAGTTTCAAAGCTTACCATGAAACAACCTTCTATGTGATGAAGGCAAATCTTAGCAAAATTTCCAGGATGTAGCATCCCACACATGTTCAGCTCTGCCCAGGTGCCTCTGACGTCATTAGTAAAGAAAGTAGAAATCAGTGTAGTTAGCTTCCCTTGTGATCGCTGGTCCTTGGAGGTCCTTATCTGGAAGGTGACTGTAAGAACCATGTAAAAGGGGCTAGAGAGATGGCTCATATATTAAGAAAACTGGCTGTTCTCCCAGAGGTCCTGAGTTCAATTCCCAGCTCATAAACATGAGCGGCTGATAAACATCTATATTGAGATCTGGTGCCCTCTTCTAGCCTGTAGGCATATATGCAGGCAGAACACTGCACACATTAAATTAAAAACAAAACAAAATATGTAAAAGAACAGGCAGGAAGAAATGCTCAGCATCCTTAATCATCAGAGAAATGTAACTCAAGAGGATTCTGAGATTCCATCTCACATCTGTCAAAATGGCTAAGATCAAAAACTCAAATGACAGCACATGCTGGTCAGGTTGTGGAGAAAGGGGAACACTCCTCCATTGTTGGTGGGAGTGCAAACTTGTACAACCACTATTGAAATCAGTCTGGCGATATCTTAGAAAACTTGGAATAGCTCTACCTCAAGACCCAGCCATACCACTTCTGGGTATACATCCAAATGATTCTTCACTAAATCACAAGGAAGTTTCTTCATCTATGTTCATAGCAGCCTTACTTGTAATAGCTAGAAAGTGGAAACAACCCAGATGTCCCTCAGCCAAAGAATGGATTAAAAAACTGTGGTACATCTACACAATGGAATACTACTCAGCCATCAGAAACAACGAAATCATGCAATTTGCAGCCAAATGGATAGAACTAGAGAAGCTCATCCTGAGTGAGCTAACCCAGACCCAGAAGGATGCACATGGCATCTATTCACTTATAGTAAGATTTTAGCCATAGTACAGAATAACTATAGTACAACCAATGCACCAAGGAAACATGAACATAGACTTTTTTTTTCCTGTCAATGGGACACTTTGCCCTAGTGGTTCTGCCTTGTAGGCCCCCAGTGTATGAGGAGGCTCTTGGCCCTCATATGACTGCTGAACTGGGGTGGGGGACTGTTATGTAGGGACACTCCACTCCAGAGGAGTGGGATGGAAGGGATAGGGGGTAGAGAGTGGGAGGGCGGGACTGGGAGGGGTGGAAAGAGTGCACTGTGATGGAGATGTAACCTGAAGTAATAAATAAACATAAAAAGAAGTTTTAAAAAAGAGTACAAGCCGGGCATGGTGGCGCACGTCTTTAATCCCAGCACTTAGGAGGCAGAGGCAGGCGGATCTTTGAGAGTTCGAGGCCAGCCTGGTCTACAAATTGAGTCCAGGACAGCCAGAGATATTCAGAGAAACCCTGTCTCGAAAAACCAAACCAAAACAAACAAAAACAAAAACAAAAACCAGGCAGGGTTCACTGCTGCAATCCCATAGACTAGCCTCTGAGATGCCACCTCAGGAGGACTCAGTTGCTGATGGACCACTCAGGTCCTACCATAGAGGACCAAGGCACTGAATTCCAACATCACCTCCTCAGCCAGGATAAGGAATACAATGGCTCCAGTAGGGCAGTTGGTTCAATCCTATAACAAAATCCCTTAAGCATTGCTAAGTGCAAAGAGCCACTGTTCTGACTAGGTTTGTTTCACAAGCTAGAGTCATCTGAGAAGAGGTAGTCTCTATTAAGAAAATGCCTCCATAAGATCCAGTTGTAGGGCATTTAAAAATTACTGGCTGATGTGGGAGGGCCCAGCCCATTGTGGATGAGGCCACTCCTGAGCTGGTGGTTCTGGGTTTTATAAGAAAGCAGGCTGAGCAGGGTGGTCAGGACACATACCTTTAATCCCAGCACTCAGGAGGCAAAGGCAGGCAGATCTCTGTGAGTTTGAGGGTAGCCTGATCTACAAAGCAAGTTCCAGGACAGTGAGTGTTGTTACACAGGAATCCTGTCTCCAAAAACAAAAACAAAAATTTAGAAAGAAAGAAAGGGATTATGGAAGAGAGAAAGAAAGAAAGAAAGAAAGAAAGAAAGAAAGAAAGAAAGAAAGAGAGAGAGAGAGAGAGAGAGAGAGAGAAAGAAAGAAAGAAAGAAAGAAAGAAAGAAAGAAAGAAAGAAAGAAAGAAAGAAAGAAAGAAAGAAAGGGAAAGCAGGCTGAGCAAGCCAGTAAGTAGCACCCATCCATGGCCTCTGCAACAGCTCCTGCCTCCGGGTCCCAGACCTGTTTGAGTTTGTCCTGACTTCCACTGTGGAAAGACAGTTAGTCCTAGCAGCAGGGAGTGCTTCTGTGGACCCAGCTGGTAGAAGGAGCACCTGAGCTCATCTTTTCTAAAGAATAGGACCCAAACAGGGGATTGTGAACAGCAGCCAGTGTAGTTACTTGGTGGGGGTGGGACTTGTTCCAGGCCTCTCACCCACCCTGGAGCTTCATGACTGTCAATATGGAAAGATAGGTCTGTTTCCATCATGGGAGGAACACAACAATGATGTGGCATTAGTGTCCCAGATGACCAGGAAGGAGCCTCGAGTTCAAGGGGATAAGTCACTCAACTAGTTACCAAAAGCCCATTGAAACTGGACTTCAGCTTGGTTCTACTGGAACGTAATGGTATCATCTTCAGGAAGGGGGGCTGAATATGAGTACTTTGAGCCATGGAGGGACTGTGCTCTGAAAGGGACCACTGGGACCCCCACCCCTTCTGTATCTCCCTTCACTTCCTGGATGTCATGGAGTGAGAATCTCCCGCCACCACTGTGATTCTGGCACAATGTACTGCCATGGACCTGAAGCGAAGACACAGCACTGAGACAAAAAGGCGCCCTCTTATGGATATTTTAGGGAAAGCCTCTGCGGGATGCCCAAGGTTGTGCCTCTCATCAGGGAAGCATTCCTGGTTTCCAGGGCAGCCTGGAAATCAGAGAAGTCCCAGAGGCTGCTGGGAGCTGGGTCAGAGGTTGCCTGTGGTCATGTGTGCTTGTGTTCCTGAAGCAGGAGGAGAAGTCCTAGCTGAGAGGGAGTTAGACCCGATCAGGGGGATGATCACATGAGTCTCATCCAAGAAATGACCGAAATCATAGGAGGAGTCACAAGTTGAGGCTTTAGAGTGCTAAGTGCTAGGCTGAGGAGAGGAGAAGTTGAGGTCACTTGGGTGGGCAGGCGTTAGGGACTCCTCTTCACACAGACCTGGGCCTTCACTCAGGGCCCCAGAGAATGCTGTTGGGCATGATTTGGGGGGATGTTACTTACCGTTTCGTTTGAAGAGGTCTTAAAATGGGCTGTTCCTGAGATGAGAGTGTAGAGAAGGAAAGATGAAGAAAGGAAGGTGTGAGTGTGAGTGAGTGTGTGCGTGCTTGTGTGTGTGTGTGTGTGTGCGCGCGCGCGCGCGCGTGCACACATGAAGCTACAAATTCTGAGACAGCCCCTTGATGTTGTGTCTGGCAGCCCTGCAACCTGCTGTCTGTTTCCAAGTCCCTCTCCACCTTCTCCTTCGCAGCTTTTTTTCTGCGATATAAGGGTGATGGTGCAGTCACCCCTAAAGAAAAGACCACAACCTCTCCTCAAGCTAGTGATTTGGCAGAGGTCTTGTGCCAGTGAAAGGGGCTGTCTTTCCTCCTGTGTAAGTCAAATGGAAACGTGGCTCCTTTTTTGGCAGAGGCCAAGGGACTCCTTTCATTGTGAGCTTCAGACCAGCCTTGGTGGGCACTGCAATAAAGCCAGGCCATTGGGGAAAGGTTCCAGTGCTCTCTATGAAATGCAAATGGCCCTGACTTGTGTTTTCCAAAGGTTCGGTTTGTCCTCTGAAGCAAGGGGCCTCAAGGCAGGGTAATCTGACCATGATTCAAAATCCTCAGCCCCCTCCCCACCAGACAGAGGAGCCAAGAACCTGAAATGCCTGCTTCACATCTAAGTGGCCCAGGCAGTTTTGTAATAGGAGACAGAAGAAGGCAAGCACGTATCAGATTCCTACTCTCTTCCAGGTCCTGGGCAAGGTGTTCTTGTTTCATTTAAGTGGGTAACCTCCCCCTGCACTTGGGATTGCCGTTCTGTAGACAAGGAGGCCAATGCAGTCGACTTTTCTCTTTGTATTTATTTTATGTGCAATTTCTTTCCACATCATACATACCCCCCCCTCTTTTGCAGTGTCTTTTTTTTTTTCACCACCACCCCTCCTTTCTGGTTCAGGACAACCTTTTACTTTTCTTTCTCTCTATTTTTGGTTTTTGTTTTGGTTTTCTTTCCTTTATTTTTTTGGTTTTTGACCACACAAACAAGGTATACAGACTGTCCTGGAACTCACTTCGTAAACAAACCAAGGTGGCCTCAAATTCAGATATTCAACTGCCTCTGCCTTCCCAGTGCTGGGATTAAAGGCGTGCGCCACCATGCCCAGCCTAATTTTCTGTGAGGATTAATTGTCTGGATGTGGCAGGGGAGCTTGGGTGTAGAGTTCTGTAGGTACCATGGCATGTGCTGGGTGCTCTGCTCACCTGGAAGTGTTCAGTGACCCAAGAATTTACATCTTGGACTTCCAGCTAAGATGGTGGATGGCAAACTCCTTCTGTGTGGCCTGGCCAAGGGGAAGAGTTGGTGTAAGAAAGAATCAACTTGATTCCAAAGAAGGACAGAGGAAGAGTCTGGGAAACCTAGAACGGCAGCAACGGAGTAGCTGCAAAGCCAGCAGGCGTGTACCTCTGCAGATGATGCACATGTTAGCTAGCCCATCCCATTCCTCATCAGTGACTCAAGATCTGCTCTGGGATCCACTGGCCTGCCTCATCATGTGGACTCAAGGCATGGGACCCAGAGACACTGCTCTCATCTGCCTATGGCTGCCAGAGTGAGGATTTCACATCTTACCCCTTTGCTCAGATAGTAGATTCTGAGTCCCCAAATGTGAACATTAACCAAATGTGAAGTCTGTCAGCTATAACCTCTGACAGACCCCTTCGTTCTTTTTTTTTTTTAATTCTGGCTTCTGCCCGTCCACTCTTCAAAGCTCTAACCACAGAAGAAGACCCTGTGAAGAGTGGTGTGCGAGCAAATCCCTGAGCCTCTGAGGTTTATCCTGTGCCCCAAGGGCTCTTGTTTGCTGGCAGAATGGCACAAACTTGTCCACAAAGACAACTGAGTCTTCATCTTATGAATCTCGAAACTCATTAGGAGGGACAACTGCTTGGCTGCTTACCACTAATCCAATCCTCATGACATCCAACCGAGGTCACGATGCTCCTGCAACCCAACCGCAGGATGATCCTCCCTCCCAGCCCTGCTCTGTGGTAAATCGGGAGTGCTCCCGGAGTCTGCCTTTCAGTGACTCAGTGGCAGCAGCTTACGTCGTCACCAGTACATTTCCATCCCACTGTTGCTACGAGTTGCACATTTCCATGATGTGACAAACACGCAAACTTTACAAAGTCAGTGCCACTCCAGATCTGTCTGTGTGTGGCTCATTCATTCTCTCTGTTTCCCTGCCTCTGTCTGTTTCTCTTTTGTCTCTCATGTCCTCACCCCAAAAATGGCCTCTTGCTCTCCTCCCTCCCCCTTTAAATAGACCATCTTTAGATCCCTTGTGTGCCTGCCAAGGTACTTACCACTTTGTCCTCACGTGCTCACCCGAGCATAGAAATGGATACAAAAGAATCTAGTGACTAGATTGTTACAGTCTTCAGGACTGCCTAAAGAATTTTTTTCCCCATCTGTCAGCATATTTGCACAACTAAATCTTAAAACCACACACACTGACTATATGCAAGTCTGTTTACTCACATGGTGTATATGTCTAGCCATGTGTGAAAGAGGGGAGATGGAGAGAAAGGGAGGGAGGGAGGGAGCACTTTGTGTAGTCCAATTTGGCTTTGAATTCCCTACGTAGCTAAAGATGACATTGAATTTCTGTTGCTCCTGCTTCTATACCCCAAGTGCTAGAAATGTAGGTGTGTGTGTGTGAGTTACACTTGGTTTATGTGGTACTGCTAATTGGACGTAGAGCTTCCTGAGTGCTGGGACAGATAACAGAGCTATGTATATCCTGAACTCAAATTCTGTATTGATACATATTGCACATGACGATGTTTGAAGAGGAAATGTAAATAGACATTTTTCATTATTTATTTATTTATTTTGGTTTTTCAAGACAGGGTTACTCTGTGTAATAGCCCTGGCTGTCCCAGACTTGTAGATCAGGCTGGCCTTGAACTCAGAGATCTGCCTGCCTCTGCCTCCTGATTACCATACCCTTTCTGCTTGTTTGTTTCATTTTGTTTTTGTATTTTTGAGACAATAGCCTGGCTGGCCTCACAGCCAAGTTGGCCTTTGTCAGGGACAAACCTCGAAACCCCACCCACAAAAGCCTCAGGGCCTGCCTGAGGGGAGAAGATCCTGTGACCTTTATAGTAAGAATGAGTTCTATTGGCTGATAAACATTGCTCAGGGCTAGGGCCTAGAGGAAGGATCTGTGATAAGTGTACAGATGAAGTCTATTGGAATAGCATGACAGTCCATGGGGCCTCCTCCATAGGGATGAGTTCTATTCACTGAGAGACAAAGCCCAGGATTAGGGTCTAAACAATACTCAGGATACTGGAGAGATTCAGGTGGAGGTTGGTCCCTAGAAGAGCAAAGGATCACCAGGTTGTTTTCACCTTTCCTGGCATTCCAGACTTCCTTTGAAGAAAAAAGGCCCCTGAGTTCTCCAATGCTTACTCTGCTGTGCTCCCTACAAGTTTGAGCTCCTCTTGCTCCTTCTGCCTCCACCTCCTAAGCACTGCAGTTACACGCTTTCAGCACAGTGCCTGGTTTAGGGATTTTGCTTTTGTGTTCAGGCTTGGGGACAGAACCTTGGATCTCAAGCATGCTAGACAAGTGCTCTGCCTTTGGGCTACACCTCCATCACCATAACTGTCCCTGTTTTGTGCCTCAGGCTTCATTATTAGATCATGCTCTTCCCTTTGTCTTATACTGAGTGGCTCAGGTAAAAAGTCTACACGGTCAGTTTTCCAATCCCTGCAAAATGAGTTTATCAGGTCAATTGTGAATTATGGTATTACGACAGTCTGCTGAGAAGTGATGAACGAACTCCTAATGGGAAGAAAGGGAGGAGGGGATGGGGGGGGTCACTGTAATCAGGCTGTAAAGTGAATCAATCAATCAATTAATTAATTAAAAAAGGAATAGTACCCAAATAAGAGACTGTGAACTGCAGCAAGTTTAGTTTCTTGGTTGGGGTGATACTTGTTCCAGGTCTCTCAGCCACCCTGGAGCTTTATGACTGTCAATGTGGAAAGATATGTCTGTTTCCATCATGGGAGGAACACAACAATGATGTGGCATTAGTGTCCCAGACTACATGGAAGGAGCCTCGAGTTCAAGGGGATCTAGAGCCATAGGTTGGATCCACATGTTACCAAAAGCCCGTTGAAAGCCGGAGCTCTAACTTGGCTCTACTGGAACATAATGGCACCTTTTGGAAGTGGGGCTGAGTATGAGGAAGTTGAGCCATGGAGGA
>CAJQZJ010009840.1:5541935-5558275 GCA_907164525.1 Lophiomys imhausi
AAAAAAAAAAAAAAAAAAAAAAAAATCAACACCTGCATTCCATCCAGAAAGCTGGGAGTGGATTTTGTTAAACACCTGGTGAACTTTTTGCTCTTGGTGAAGACAGACCTCATTCACCTTTTGCTATGGAGGCAGACCTCACTCAAATTCCCCAGAATGGTTGTTCTAGACTCTTTCCTCCCTAGGCCATTACCCATCCTTAGGGGAGATGTCACGTGTGCTTTATGGCCTGCTGACCTCTATTCTTCTGGTGAGAGACCACATTAGATTCTAGGCCTTTTAGCTATAAAGTCCACTCTCATGGTCACATGTACTTCATAAAACAGTTTCTATGTAGTCACACCTTAAGCTTTATTGTGCACCTGGAACTGGACTGATTGTTGTCTGGAAACCTTTCCCCAAATTGTACTGTGTTTTAAATATGCTGACAATGAACTGCCTGACATTAGACTCTCCAAAGTCTGATCCAGGTTGAGGAAGTCAATCTGCACAGAGTTTTCATTCTTATCTACCTGCAGGGACTCCCCCCTGAAACAAGCACATAATATGGGGGACATGACCCTCAGAAAAGGTAAGAAAAGTTTCTTTTTAATAGAAAATAGGAGTTACGTGGTCCTCTCACACAATCCAGAGCAGTCTAAGGTAGATACTTTTTGTTCTTCACCAGCTGTTTTGCAGCTACCTAAGGAACACCTTCCTGGTCTTCTTGCCTTCTGGGATCAAAATGGTAAAGCAATTCTGCAACTTTGTCTCCTCTTCACACTCCACCCATCAGAGGGTAGTGAATGAATGTAAAACATGTAGCCCTGCTGGGCATGGTGGTGCACACCTTTAATCCCAGCACTCAGGAGGCAGAGGCAGGCAGATCTCTGTGAGTTCAAGGCCAGCCTGGTTTGATCTCACAAATGTTCAGGCAATGGGTCAGGTAATCAAAGTCTGATTGTGAGAACCAGCAGTCAGTAACTGATAAGGTCTCCAAGGGGGTCTTCAAGCACCTGAGCCACTCTGCAAGGCTCAGAAAGGAGACATCATTTTCAGAGAGATGCTGGGGACAGTGGGGTTTGGAGCTGTGAGAAAGCAACGTGTTTATCCATCCCACTTCCTGCTCTGCAGAAGCAGCATATATGAAGGTCTTCCTAACTCCCTCCAGCACGAGCCAGTGAAGAGTTTTCATCTGCCCCAGGTAAGGAAGAAGGTATATTTTTTTTTTGTTTTTTTTTTTGTTTTTTTTTTGAGACAGGGTTTCTCTGTATATCTCTGGCTGTCCTGGACTCACTTTGTAGACCAGGCTGGCCTCGAACTCACAGAGATCCGCCTGCCTCTGCCTCCTGAGTGCTGGGATTAAAGGCGTGCGCCACCACCGCCCGGCCTGGAAGGTATATTTTATGAGTTGAAGATACCACTGACTCAGCTACAGCTCCAGGATAGTCAAGATCCACCATTTTGAAGAGCTGTATGTCAAGGAAGACAGGTGATTCCCCCCAACTCTGCAGCTTCCTGCAGCATGAACGGAGTCTTTTCTTTGCTGGGCCCACTGCAACAAGTATATGGCATGTTCATCAAAACTCTCCTTCATGATTTATTTATTTATTTTTGGTTTTTCGAGACAGGGTCTCTCTGTGTAACAGCTCTGGCTGTCCTAGACTTGCTTTGTAGACCAGGCTGGCCTTGAATTCACAGTGATCCACCCGCCCCTGCCTCCCAAGTGCTGGGATTAAAGGTGTGTGCCACCACGCCCGGCTCCTTCATGATTTTAATACCAGTTACCACCTTTATCTTCATCCCAGGGTCAGGACAGGCCTCCACTGACTGCTTCTATGTCACGACTTGTGGAGAGCATTCACCTTCATGGTATACAGCCCAAATGCTCCAGAAGTCATGAGCACATTTGTCTAATAGAGCACTCTGAGTTTGCACCTACTAGGATGAAGCTTGTGTGTGATCAACACATCTAACCCATCGAGCAGTGTTTTCAAAGTCTCCAGGTGGGGGTTCTCAATCAGGGCTCCTACAGGAAGGCATGAGAAGGGCCAAGCAGGCACCATGGCCCTCAAGATCTTTGTATGTCTGTAGTTGAGGGCCTCCTTAACCATTGCTGGGAGACACTCCAAAGGCAGATCCTGGAGAGCAGAAAAGGCCAAGGCCTCCTCCTTCAGTAGCACCTGTCTTGCCAGCTGTAGGAATGTGGATGGGGCCTGGCCTGCCATTGAGACTGGATTTCAGGAAATGTGATCCTGATCAGACTAGGGTAACTGGTCTGCAGATCCCAGGAGGGGTATTTAGTGACTCCAGGCTCCAAGCCTCAGAACACTTTCTTTCAAACACCTAACCATGCACAGCAGCCCTCAGTTGTCTGTATGTATGTACATACGTGTACCTGTGCTTACAGAAACATGAGACAGACATTGGGTGCCTTTTTTTTTTAATGTGTGTGAAGTAGGGCCTGTAGTAACCATAAACCCTTGCTTAACTCAAACCATTGTGGGATCTCACTAGCCAAGTACTGAATGGGACTATCCTTGTGGCCCCAGACACCAGATCAAGATGTAAATAATAGAGCACTCAGTATTTTTAAATTATAACTATTAAAATCTTACATCTTACAAGCAAACAGTCCCTTAAAATGTCCTGTTTGTGTAGCCACAGCCTGGTCACTCTCAGAGACCACCTTTAGCAGGTTGGACCACAGGTACCAACTCTACCTGACAGTCAGCAAAGTCCCCCAGGGCCACCTGTTCCCCAGAGCTCTTCAACTGCTAGCTACCTGACTCCTCCCCTTGTGGAAGGCAAGGTTATGTTCAGAGTCATTTCCGGACCTTAAATCCCTCAGGTTGAAAAGAGAGGGGGATCAGAATCAATTAGGTTTTGATTAGAAAGGATGATAAATTTCAGATTTTGCTTCCTGTTTCTTTGGGTATTTTAAATAATTTTATTCACTGGTTATACACATTAGGTATAGCGAACTAAGATACGAATTAAGATAATTAAAATTTCCCACAAGCCCATCCTGAGATAAACAGAACCTGTAGTATGTTTACATTGCTGAAAAATTTAACTCCATGCCTATGTTGGTTTGTATGTTTTAGAGGTTTGGGACTTGGGGTTGTGTATGTCTTGTTTTGTGGAGTTAGTATTGTTTTTTTTTTTTTTTTTTTTGGTTTTTCGAGACAGGGTTTCTCTATTTAACAGCTCTGGCTGTCCTAGACTCGCTTTGTAGACCAGGCTGGCCTCGAACTCGCAAAGATCCGCCTGCCTCTGCCTCCCAAGTGCTGGGATTAAAGGCGTGCGCCACCACCGCCCGGCAGTATTGTTTTTGAAACAGTCTCACTGTGTAGTCCAGGGTGGCCTCAAAGTCATGATCTTCTTGTCTCAGCCTCATGGTTGTTAGGATTACAGGTGTATACCACCAGACCCAGAGCCACTTTTCCTTACACACACTATGAAACTAACTTCTCATCATTGGATAGGAATCCCAAGTATTTTTCGGTGGTCAAACAAAGAGTAGCTTTCAAGAGAAGGTGAAATAAAGCCATATAGTCTCCAAACAATATAAAGAGTCCTGAGCATCTGTCTTCTGAAGCCCTGTGATATAAAGTGAACATACGTTTGCACTTTTATTTAACTCATTATTAGTGGGAGAACATTAAGAAGTCACAACTAGTACCAAGAAATCAGGAAAATTAAAGAGGCGCAGACGTTTACAAATCAGTGACACTGAGGTGAGCAAGGGACGCAGCTCAGTAGGAGGGCGCTCACCAAGCACTCAGGAAGTCCTGAGTTCACACACACAGAGGGGGGGGGGGTTGTGAATGACCAGAAAAGTGTTCTGTTGGAAGGAGGCATCAAATGAACTTCCACAACATGATTAGAAAAGTAGGATATCACATTAAGTGAAATAAATCAGGCACAGTTGGTCCCACAGAAATTCAGAGCAGAATGATGGTTTCCAGGAGCTGGGGCAGCAGAAGGAAGGAAGAAGCTGGGAGAGTTTACTCAAATGAATACAATGTTACATTTCCGCCCTAATTCAATAAAGCTGGTTCCCCTCCCTATCCTCCAAGAAGAGGAAGAGACAGAAAAGACAGATACTCGACTGTGGGAAGATCCATTGAGAAGACAGCTGGCTGTCAGCCAAGGGCACAGGTCTCAGAAGAAGCCAACCCTGCCCACACCTCGGACGTGGACTAGTGCCATCCAGATCTCTGAGAAGCAAATACTCTCAGGAACACATGCACACATAACCACAGGCAATCTCTGACCCAGCTCCCAGCAGCCTCTGGGACTTCTCTGACTTCTAGGCTGCCATGGAAACCAGGAATGCTTCCCTGAAGAGAGCAGAACCTTGGACCTCCCACAGAGGCTTTCCTAAAATAACCATAAGAGGGCGGGTGACCTGTATCAGTTGAGTGCTGTGCCCCAGTGTCTTCCCTTTCTACTATGTCACCAAGCTACTTCCTGCTGCAGGAGGAGAGGGGATTAGAAGTGGGGAGGGTATGGGAGTTGGGTAGAGTAGGGAAGGTGGAGAAGGGGAGGGGGAGCTCATCCTGCCCTCTCAAACAGCATCACATGCTCCCTGATCTATCTTCTCATGATACATTTCTTCAGTCTGGCCTGGGCTCTGAACCTATTTGTCGCTCGTGTGACAGACACAAATACATACCTGATGTAATCATATTTTAAGGGCGAAGCTTGCTCTGACTTAGATTTCGGAAGTGTCTATGCACCATGGGTTAGCTCATAGCCTCAGGTCTGTGGCAGTACATTGTGCCAGAAGCACATGGTCAGGGGAAATTCTCACTCCATGACAACCAGGAAGTGAAGGGAGATACAGAAGGGGTGGGGTCCCGGTAGCTGCTTTTAAGGCACAGCTCCTCCATGGCTCAACTTCCTCATACTCAGCCCCACTTCCAAAAGGTTCCATTATAAGTTCAAGCAGAACAAAGAAAGTAGAACCAAGCTAAAGCCGACATTTTCTTTTTCTTCTCCTTTTTTGTTTTTTTTTTTTTGTTTTTGTTTTTCCAGACAGTGTTTCTCTGTGTATAGCCCTGGATGTCCTGGCTCTCTCTATAGACTAGGCTGGTCTGGAACTCACAGAGATCTGCCTGCCTCTGCCTCTGCCTCCCAAGTGCTGGGACCACCATGCTGCCCATTACAGACAATTTTGACCTGCCATGTGGGTGCTGGGATTTGAACCCTGTCCTTTGGAAGAGCAACCAGTGCCCTTAACCTCTGAGCTATCTCTCCAGCCCCCAACATTTTCAATGGGCTTTTGGTAACATGTGGATCCAACCTATGGCACTAGATGAGCAACTTATCCCCTTAAACTCGAGGCTGGGACACTAATGCCACATCATTGTTGTGTTCCTCCCATGATGGAAAGAGATCTATCTTTCCGCACTGACAGTCATGAAGCTCCAGGGTGGGTGAGAGGCCTGGAACAAGTCCCACCCCCACCAAGTAACTACACTGGCTGCTGTTCACAATCCCCTGTTTGGGTCCTATTCTTTAGAAAAGATGAGCTCAGGTGCTCCTTCTACCAGCTGGGTCCACAGAAGCACTCCCTGCTGCTAGGACTAACTGTCTTTCTGCAGCTAACTGTAAACCTGACTCACCAGGAGCCTGGACAGAGCACGGGGAAAGAAAACACCCGAGACTGAATTGGTGGGTATCCTAGTTAGGATTGTAATTGCTGTGATGAAGCCCCATGACCGAAAGCAAGTTTGGGAGGAAAGGGTTTATTTAGCTTATGTGTCTAAGTCACTGTTCATCTCTGGTGGAAGTCAGGACGGGAATTCAAAACAGGGTTGGGACCCCCGAGGCAGGAGCTGACACAGAGCCAGGAAGTAAGGACTACAATTTCCCCTTTTGCTTCTCTGGTCATTTGGTATTGCTTTATCTGGACGAGGGTATCTGAACTGGTTAGTTGAACAATTATAGGAATTTGATGATAGGGCATTCTAGGATGGGTTGGATTCTGTTGGAATCTTGGTGTTTGGTGGTGATGGTGGTATTCTCTAGGCAATCTGGCAGAGACAAAAGGATTTAGGTCCCCAACAGGAGGGGACACAATTCCTAAGCCAGAGGGTTCTCACAACAGTGAAAGCCACTGATCAATACAGGAAAACAGAATTGATAGAAACATACATACAAGCCAGGCGGTGGTGGCGCATGCCTTTAATCCCAGCACTCGGGAGGCAGAGGCAGGCAGATCTCTGTGAGTTCGAGGCCAGCCTGGTCTACAAAGCGAGTCCAGGACAGCCAGAGCTACACAGAGAAACCCTGTCTCGAAAAAACAAAAAAAAAAACCAAAAAAAACAAAACAAAAAAAAAAAAGAAACACACATACAGACAGACAGACACGCAGACACCCAGAGACACACAGTTAAGACAACCAGTAGTGACCACCACGCATTCTTATGCCTGAACAGACAGAGAGAATCCAGTGCCATCTCACGTGGCTCCCAGAAACTAGATGAGAAACCATGTCTAACCTGTTCTTTCTATGATAGTTGATCAGAAGTAATTAAAATATTATCTTGCCATGGGGGGAGGATGAAAGAGAGAGAGAGACATTAATCAAATAATTGGTACAAGTCTCTTTTTTTTTTTTTGCTCCCCGTGGCTAGCCATTCTACTTTGAGCACTGCTTGACCTTTTTAAACTCTTATTCTGAATTACTGGTGGGGCCCTGTATCTTCACCTGTATGGCCAATTGTGTATCAGTTCAGTAAAACTAACAGCCCTTAGGCCTAACTACACCTCTTTAAAGCAGGATGGATCCATGATTTGACTCATTCACTAAGTCCAGTGGAGACTGTAACAGGTCCCCAGACTTAGCACAACCGACTCCATGATGGAAGTGCCATTCAGGCCGTAAAACTCAGCATGTAGACAGCACCACCTGCAAAATGAAAACAAAGACCTAATCCATCAAAGACAACAGTTCTGGGGAATCCTGTAAATGTACTAACCTTGCTTTTTTGCTTTTGTAGCTCTGCTTCTGGTTAATTGTTCTTGTTAACTGAAGTATGTCAACCCAGAACATGGTTTTTGTGTTTAAAAGATTATTTGAGAATGGCTTAGTGGTTAGGAGTGCTGGCTGTTCTTCCTGAGGACCCAGGATTGATCACAGCACCCACATGGTGACTCAAAACAATCTGTAACTTCTTTTGGCCTCTTTAGGCACCAAGTACATGTGTGATACACAGACATACATGCAGACAAAACACCCATACACGTGAAGTAAAATAATAAAAAGCAAGCAAACAAACAAACAAAAACACCAAAAGCTTGCTTCTGAGGGCCTCCTGGGGCAAGCTAGGTGATACTATGAGAGGGCTTGCTCAACATTCAAGTTACAGAGAGAATCCCACAGAGGAACAAGAGGGATCTTCAGACCTAAAGGTGGAGCTTATTACATAAAGGAGAAAAGAGTTGAAATTTTTTTAGCAGCAAAAAGAGAAAACTATGTCTGAAGAATTTGGGAGGTGTTCTCCTGGCACTGGGGGAAGTTACTTAAGGACCATTCCTCACTGCTCCCTCTGGAGCCCTGGCTCTCTTGCCTCTCACACTGACTGACTTGTTTTCGTGACAACCCTATGAAACGTGTTCCACTCTGGTGTTCCAGCCTTTGGTGCCAAGTTCATTAGCATGTTCTGTAAGGACCTTCTTTTTTGAAAGTTTAAGAAAGCTCCTTAAGCCCGGTGGTGGTGCCGCACGCCTTTAATCCCAGCACTTGGGAGGCAGAGGCAGGTGCATCTCTGTGAGTTCAAGGTCAGCCTGGTCTACAAAGCGAGTCCAGGACAGCCAAGGATATACAGAGAAACCCTGTCTCGAAAAAAAACAACAACAACAACAAAAAAGAAAGCTCCTTAAACTGTGGGTAATGTCATGTGAAAGAGGAGGCTGTGAAAAAATCTGGCAGCAGGGAAAGTTTCTGGACGTGTAATGGCCACAAAATGTGTTTGGAATCTAATGTATACTGGATTGGAGATATTCCTTGTAGCATTCACCCATGCCACATCACAAACCTTCTCGACAGCCTTGATTCTGAACATGCACATGTGTACTTCATATTGCACATACTGTACTACTCTGTAATGCTGTTGAATGCTCCCTAAAAACCTCAGCTCAGCTCTGACACTACTGTATTATGAATCGCAATGGGTTTTGCTTTTTTGGGATTTTTTTTTTACTGTGCATACAACGTTTTCTGCTCTTATAGAAATATATTAATTACGGGCAACAAAGACTTGTAATGTTTTTTTTCACATTGTCCCTCTGAGTTGAGTGATGGTTGGTTTAGTATCAGTTTGCTACAAATTCAAATCACCTGAGCAGGGATCCTCACTTGAAAAAACTGTCCTGACTGATATGATGCAGGTAGATGGACCTGGAGTGGCATGGAACCTACTGCTAGCATCCCAGATTCAAAACACAGGGCCGAGGGGAAAATATTCACCTTCTGCTCACTCGTCCTCTCCTTCTGTGCGGGATCCACTCACCCTGTCGCTGCGGACCCCTTCATTGCTATGGGACTCCCATTGTTGTGGAGGACCAGCGGCTTTCCAGGAAACTTTCACATTTTTGGTGCTAAATAGGGATTGTTGAGCCACCCATTTCTCTGTCTCTGTCTCTTTCTCTCTGTTTATTACTTCAAGTTACATCTCCTTCACAGTCCCTTCTCTCTACCCCTCCTGTTCCCACTGTCCCACCCTTTCCCCCTTCCCACCTATCCTACTCCTCCGGAGTGGGGTGTGCCTACATATCAGGCCCCCTTCAGTTCAACAGTCATATAAGGGCTAAGAGCTTCCTCTTGCACTTGGGGCCTATATGGCAACTCTATTAGGGCAAAGTGTCCCACTAACAGGTAACAAGGTCTATGTTCCTGTTCCTGTTGGTGCATTGGTTGTAGTATAGTTATCCTGTACTATATGGCTAATGTCCAATTATAAGTGAATAGATGCCATGTGCATCCTTCTGAGTCTGGGTTAGCTCACTCAGGATGAGCTTCTCTAGTTCCATCCATTTGGCTGAAAATTGCATGATTTTGTTGTTTAGGATGGCTGAGCAGTATTCCATTGTGTAAATGTACACAGTTTTTTTTTTTTTATCCATTCTTCGGTTGAGGGACATCTGGGTTGTTTCCAGTTTCTACTATTACAAATAAAGCTGCTATGAACATAGATGAGGAGGTGTCCTTGTAGATTGGTAAAGAATCGTTTGGGTGGATACCCAGAAGTGTTATGGCTGGGTCTTGAGGTAGAGGTATTCTAAGTTTTCTAAGATATCGCCAGACTGATTTCCATAGTGGTTGTACTAGTTTACACCTGACCAGCAATGGAGGAGTGTTCCCCTTTCTCCACAGCTACGCCAGCATGGAGGCACCCATTTTTGTCAACTGATCAACTACCAGGTATTGGCCTTCCCAGTGACACACAGCTATGGGGGTATTTACTACTCCTACTGCACAGAGGTACCCAGCTCCAAGGACCTAGGGACCATCAAGTTCTCATCCTCTCAGGAATGAGACAACTGTTGTTAATTTTTTGTGGTTTTTTTTGAGACAGGGTTTCTCTGAGTTGCTCTGGCTGTCCTGAACTTGTTTTGTAGACCAGGCTGGCCTTGAACTCACAGAGATGTGCCTGCCTCTGCCTCTCAAGTTCTGGAATTTGCACGCTCAGCCTGAAGCTCTTCCTTTTTCAGGAGACTTCAAGCTTAAAAAAAAAAAAAGACCATGGAACAGAGAAGGAGCAGCTGGCTTTTCTCTCCATTGGTGGGACTGAAATATGGCAGGCTCACCCTCTAGGATAGAGACAATTGTGAGGGGGATGGGAACTGTGAAGACTCACCTGTCCTCAGGTCTTTGCCCGACTCCTTAGCCAGTCTCTGGAACCCAGCACATGGGCAGAAGAATGACATCTGTGAGCCTTGGCACAACACAGGCTTCTGTGATCCGGGCTTGTCTGAAATCCTGCCTCAAAAAAACCAAACCAACCTCCCCCCACCCCCAAAAGAGGAAGAGCTTCTTTGTGTTGTTATTAGTCAACCAGCTGACAGTAATCTTCTTCATGAAGAATTGTCGAAAGGTAACTTCAAAAAATTCAACAATGACCATTACTAACCCAATTTACTCCAGCTTTCTCTTTCTGTGGCTGATAGAAACTGCTAGAAATCCAAAGTATTCATACCCAATGCAAGAACTAAATTTGATATTTTAGATGTCTTCTGGAGCCACACAGGACTTTAGACTCTATACTTACAAATACTAGAGTTGAGAGAACAATGTGATGAGTCAAATTCTCTTTGCTGAGGGAAAAAATAAAAAAAATTTGTGTTTTTCTGCCGGGCGGTGGTGGCGCACGCCTTTAATCCCAGCACTTGGGAGGCAGAGGCAGGCGGATCTTTGCGAGTTCGAGGCCAGCCTGGTCTACAAAGCGAGTCCAGGACAGCCAGAGCTGTTAAACAGAGAAACCCTGTCTCGAAAAACCAAAAAAAAAAAAAAAGAAAAAGAAGCCAGCCTCTTGTATAATCTTAGATGACCCACCTGCTTGTGAGTTTCCATTTGTGATGTTATCTTATATTCATTGCTTGCTAATCCACCCATGGAGTCACAGTCTGAATAGACCACTGGGAGGTGGTGCAACTGTGGACAGTGGGGCCTGATTTGGAGGACTAGTTCACTGGGGCTAGTCCTGGAAAGACACCCCCTTTCTTGTCACTCTCTTTGCTCTCCAGCAGCTATGAGGTGAACAGCTCCTTCTTCCACACATCCTTGTTAATCCCACATAGTAGATGAGAAAGACCTCTTTCATGATTGACAAAGTAAAGTGAGCTTTATTAAAGGTGTACCTGGAATGGCCGGCTGTTTACATCACCCTAAATTGAGATTAGAGAGACGACCCCAAAATTCACATTCACATTTTGAGGTCCCTTTTATTGGGAAAAGCCATAGGTTAATAGAAAACAATGGTAAGCATGCATTTACATGGGTGAGATAATGGCTGTTTAAAAAAATACTATGTAAAATCAGGAATATACATCATTGCCGGGCATGTTGGTACACACTTTTAATCATAGCACTCGGGAGGCAGAGGTAGGTAGATCTCTGTGGGTTCAAGGTTAGCCTGGTCTACAAATTGAGTTCTAGGACAGCTAAGGTTACATAGAGAAACCCTGTCTCAAAAAACCTAAATAAATAAGAAAGAAGAAAAAACCCAAGAATATGTATCATGTAGGTGGGGAGTCATGCATCATGGGTTTGGTGGTCATGGTTATAGATCAAGGTATCTTGAAAACATATTTTGCAAGGCAAGGGGAAGTCATTAATTATGGGGTTATGAGTTCAGTGTAGGTTCAAAACATGTTTTGCATGGTATATCAGAGTAAGGAAACAGAAACTTAATTTAAACAAAAATGGGGTATGAGGACAATAAACAACAATATGTATCCTTTTTTGATTCCACATGTCCCTCAGCACCTTGATGCTCTCACCTCAGGCCTAAGGCGATGAAGCCAGACAACCACAGTGGCAACCTCTCCAGGCACCCAATGAGCTTTCTCCCCTTTCGTCTCTCAGGGGCTTGTCAGAGTGATGGAATTCTGTCCAACCTTGGGAAGGTTGTTTGCCTCACAATTCACATCACCTTCTGTGAAGTTCTGGAAGAGTGACGCTTGCTCCTCCCCCCTTCATTTCTGAGGGTGACGTCGACTCAACCTTGGAACTGGGAGTCAATTTTAGTTGCACAAATGCATGCTCACAGCTCTTACAGAGATGGCGAAGATCTGAACTCATGTCTTCATGATTCTGCAGCGGGCACATGAACAAAGGAGTCAGCTCTCCAGCCCCTTGCCTTGTTGTTTTGGAAGCTCATAGTTTTGTATTTAAGCTTATGATTCTCTGTGGATAAGCTTTGTGTACGATGTGAGGCTTAGGTTAAAGTTATCTGTTTTGTTGTATGTGTCTGTTTTAGTTGCTTCAACGATGTTTTATGTTTTGTTTTTAAATAATAGTCCTTCCATGAGAAATGAGCTCAGGGTTGTGAAGAAAGAGACCCCCATTCCAACTGAGTGTCTGCATAAGACCAACTGGGTCTTGATCCAAAGGGTGCACTCAGAAGGACAAACCCACAGGGACAGGAAGTGTGTTTGGTTTTTACTCTAAACTCAGTTGGTGACTGGGTGTTTTTCCCATTGGATGGGGTCACAACTCACAGTTGGTTCATCTGAAAGGATTGGTGAACAGGAAATGAAGGAAGAAAGGGAAAGGGGTATGGTGAAAATCTAATACCCACACCAAGTTTTGTTTTGTTTTTTGGTTTTCTTGAGACAGAGTTTCTCTGTTAACAGCCCTGGTTGTCCTGGACTGCTTTGTAGACTAGGATGGATTCAAACTCACAGAGATCTGCCTGCCTCTGCCTCCTGAGTGCTGAAATTACAGGTGTGTACCACCATGCCCAGCTGTTTATTTTTTTTAAGATTTATTTATTTATTATGTATACAATGTTCTGAATTGAAGTATGTATGCCTGTATGCCAGAAGAGGGTGCCAGATCTCATTATAGATGGTTGTAAGCCACCATGTGGTTGCTGGGAATTGAACTCAGGACCTCTGGAAGAGCAGCCAGTGCTCTTACCCTCTGAGCCATCTCTCCAGCCTTGTTTGTTTGTTTTAAACCAGAGAAATTTTATTAATTTCAATAGCAAACTGACCAGCCAGGGACACAGTCCAGACTTTGGAGCTGATACTGAGACCTCCGATTGTTCTGGAAGAGCAGGTTTTAAGCATAAAAACCACAAGTGGGGCTGGAGAGCCGGCTCCACCATTAAGAGCACAAGAGCACTGGCTGCACTTCCAGAGGACCCAGGTTCAATTCCCAACACCCTCATGGCTCCTCACAACTCTCTGTAACTCTAGTTCCAGGGAATCTGACAACCTCACACCAATGCACACAAAGTAAAATTAAATTAAATTGCCAGGCATGGTGGCACACGCCTTTAATCCCAGCACTTGGGAGGCAGAGGTAGGTGGATCTCTGTGAGTTCAAGGCCAACCTGGTCTACAAAGTGAGTCCAGGACAGCCAGTTCTGTTACACAGAGAAACCCTGTCTCGAAAAAAACAAACAAACAAATAAAATTTAAAAAAGGAATGGGAACACAAAATTACTTTTTAGGTTTTTTTTTTTTTTTTAAAGGTTTTAGGTTTCTCTGTGTATGTCCCTGGCCAAACTTCCAGAGATCCAGCTGCCTCTGCCTCCCGAGTGCTGGGATTAAAGGCACGCGCCACCATGCTTGGCCCAAAATGACTTAAAGAAAGAAAACCACAAGCAATATATGTAAGATAACAGAACAGGTTCGAAACCCACAAGCAGATGGGCCATCTAAGATTATGTAAGAGGGAACAGGAATAGACTGACTTCTTAAATAATAGGTTTCTGAGTCATGAGGAAGGAAGGGGGAGGGGGAGAAACAGAACCCAGCGCCCTTGCCTTTACCTTAAATAGTGTTTAAGCCCCAGCAAATGGGTGGTTGATTTAAGATGGTGATACCTATGTCAACCTTCATCCTCGCAGGGTGACTGCTACAGGCCATCAGATTCTTGGAACACAGTGGGAGGCCTTTGTGTAAACCAAGGTTTTACTGGGAGGGGTGATTAAAACACTTGCATCAAAGTCTTACAAGGCGAGGGAGACAAAAATATTTAAATCCCTTGTCCTAAACAAAGTTTATAGCGTTTGATAGAATGAGTGGCATTTGATATTTCTGTATTCTTTCCATCGAGTTGATTCCCTATCTTTGTCAAAATGAGGTGAGCATGTGCGTGTGGGGGCCCGTTTCTGGTTTCCTTATTCTATCTCATTGAGCTGTGTCTCCTTAAAACCAATAACTAGCCGGGCATGGTGGCGCACACCTTTAATCCCAGGATTTGGGAGGTAGGGGCAGAAGGATCTCTGTGAGTTCAAGGCCAGCATGGTCTACAGAGTGAGTCCAGGACAGCCAAGGCTACACAGAGAAACCCTATCTTGAAAAAACAAAAAAAAAACCAATACTACAATAACTAGACAATTATCCATTATAAGTGCTGGGCATTCAGATCAGGGAGACTGATTTCTCCCATTCATTTTTCTTCCAAAGCTTAGACTAACCTGCTCTGAGCTTGTCATATGCGCTCTCTGCAAGTAAAATTCAGTTAAGTTGCCAAGACACAAATAGGTGTTGGATTTTGTCCAGCTTTTGAAAGTTTGTTCTGTGGCAGAATATATTGATTGGTTTTGGATAGCAAAGGAGCCTTGTATACCTTGAATTAATCCGACCTACTCATGGATGTGCATCACTGAACTCTGCTAGTGTTTTGTAGAGGACTTCTGTGCTTAAGGTCATGAAAATATCATATACACTTTCTCTCTGCTGTTTGGTTTACTGGTTTTAGCTGGTTGTGGGGACAGGGCAATACTGGTTGCAAAAAGGAAATTGGGGTATTATTTCCTGTACTGGTTAATCTTGGTTGTCACCTTGATTGGTTTGAGAGATGCCAGGGGAGAGTAACACAGACCTCTGCCTGTGTCTGTGAGGGTATTTCTAGGGTGTTTTTGCTTGAGTCAGCAACTGAGTTGGGGAAGCCCCACCCTGCTGGGGATGGCTCTGTCCAGGTAGTGTTGATGGAGCAAAAGTGGAAGGAGGGGAAGGCAGAAGGCACATGTGGAATCCCCTCTTTCCAAGCAAATGTGCTTGTGGGTGCTGCCTTGGCTTGAGAACATCAGGCACCAGTTCCCTGGCCTTCCCTGCAGACTCCCACCAAGGGCTCTGCAGGGAGTTTCCAGGCCCTTAGCCTTTGAATGGGGCTGAATTGCTGCTCCCTCTTGCCTGAAGGCATTGCATTCTTGGCCTAAGCTACTCGCTGTGTTCTTTGTACCTCCAGCATATGGAGGACTATTGTAGAATTATCTGCTATGGTGCCAGCCGACCTAATGAATCTCTTAAAATCATATGTGAGGTTGGCCCAGTATGGTGGCATATACATCTTTAATACCAGCATTCAGAGGCAGGGAGATTTTTATTTTCTCTCTCTCTCTCTCTCTCTCTCTCTCTCTCTCTCTCTCTCTCTCTTTCTTTTTTTTTAGGTTTTTCCAGACAGGTTTTCTCTGTGTATCCTTGACTGTCCTGGACTCTTTGCAGACCAGGCTGGCCTTGAACTCACAGAGATCCGCATGCCTCCCGAATGCTGGGATTAAAAACAGTCTGTTTCTTTACCCAACTCAGTCCACCAGGGCAGAAAGACAACGACATGTCCCTTTAAGAATCTGGTAATAACCCAGCACTCAGGAGGTAGGGGCAGGCAGATCTCTGTGAGTTCAAGGCCAGCCTGGTATACAAAGTGAATCCAGGACAGCCAAGGATACACAGAGAAACCCTGTCTCGAAAAACCAAAGCAAACAAACAAACAAACAAAGAATCTGGTTGCACTCGCTTTACTGTCTTGCCCCTCTATGTACCAGCGGCTCGGGAGACCACCCCTTTCTCCACACGCGGCTGTATTACAGGTTGGTAGACCCATCCGTCACAGAACCGCAGCCTCTGATTGGCTTTCGCACTTAGGACCCCGAAGTGGGGCGGGGATTCCGGCGAAATTGGAGTTCCGCTGCAGCAGTGAGGTGGCTGGTGGTGGGACCGACGGCGGCGGCGTCGGGGACTTGCAGCGCGCGGGCGCTCGGTGAGTACCGGGTTGAGTCCTGGCCGACCCTGCCCGCCGTAGTCGGGATTTGTTCCCGGGATGGCCGCTCTGTGGGAGGAGCACTCGGCAGAGTGTGGGACCGTGGGTCCCGTTCACTGAGTCGGGGAGTTTGGGTCGGAAAAGCAGCAGGACTCCATTTAAGACCAGGAACCATTTTGAGACTCTTGCTAACTTAGGTAAAACTTTCAGTTTCTGTTTGTATGAATTAGGCCGCGCCCGACCCCATAACCTCGGAGTTTTTTGTTTTTGTTTGTTTGTTTTGTTTTTTTGTACCAGATGTTTCAGGAAGAACTCCACAGTTGCCTTGTTTTCTTTCTGTAAACTCACCTGCTTGCAAACTCTCCTTCCCTGTGGTTTTGTCCTACAAGAGAGGTATGGGAAATTGGCTCGGGCTGTTCGCTCCTCCGGTTTTAGAGGTAGACACCCATTGCACAGGCCTTGCTGTGCACAGAATGAGGTGGTCTTTAAACTCATTTGGTGCAATTAACATTTGGAGGCTCCAGTGATATAAGACCCTCTACCTGAAAGACCCCAGCTTATGCCTCTCTGTAAAATGTCATTGTTTGCCTAAGATAAGCTTATGCCTCTCTGTAAAATGTCATTGTATTGT